>JAZFAU010000371.1:0-120000 GCA_037178615.1 Dione vanillae
GAAGAGATGGATATTTTTCAATTCAAAATGCTCAGAATAAGATAAGGTCGTCGCAGTCGCGGCGAGCTGTACCCTATAGCGCGCTGTCACGGGTCACCCGACTTGTATGTGATGCGACAAATGTTCAGCGGTTGTAAGAAATCATGCCCGTGAACAGATAAACAAGGAAATACTGAAAATATTGTATAGAAATATGAAAATGTTAAAGATTGTTTCACAGGTATATTGTCGTGTACAAGTTGGTAGGTCTTTTTTAAGTTTTTGGTTCAAATCGGTTTTAATAAATTTTATACGTTTTGTTATTTATTAATTTCATTAATAAATAAGTACTGAGGTCATGAGTACTTATTTTGCTAATGTGAAGGTGAATTCTATTTCTATACAAAATTATTATTTTTTTTATTTGAGATGGACACACTGCAGCGTTGAGTTCCGTCTCTTGGCAGTAAGAAATGGGATAGAAAGGAAAGTGTGGAGTGTTTAAACATTAAGTTTATTTTGCCTACTTTGCAATATTCAGAATAAAGCTTGAAGATTTTATTCTAAGCTCGTTTTCATTGGCATACAATTTACGGTTACTACAAAATGCTACAAGTATATTCTGATTATTACTTTTTAACACTTTTACACGATTAAATCTTATACCTGATTGATGATACTCATCTGTGGGGACTCGTGTGATATGAAAGTCGCGAACCGGCAGATGTATGAAATATGCACACCTTTTAGAGCTCTAACCACCATCAGTCGTGAGACATAGGGATTGAAATCTTCTGTAAATTAACTGTGTTGACCTCAATTCGTCGAAGTAAAAATGACAGCTTTATATTAATAATTGAAACAAAAGTTTGGACCCCTTATTATTAAAATTTCATAGACGGAGGAGTGGGAAACTTAGCGCATATATAATGTATGTATTGGAAAAATGCAAGACGCTAATATAATTTTTTGACAAAAATGTTATTTAAGTATTATTATCAATAAATAAAATATTACACATACTGTTGCGTCTCACAGTTGGTAAGTCTGCAAGACGTGACATATACGTTTCTATGGTAACGCGTCAACGAGTCCTCTAGTAAGGATAAACAACTATATAATTACATATGAAATTATTATACATTAACAATGACTGTTATATTCATATCTGGTATACCCCGACCAGTTCTTGAGTCAATTTAAATTATAAAAAAAATTTTTGACCACAGGTTTAGTATAACACAATTAAGTATACCACTTTGCCACAAAATTGAAAACAGCTTTCAAAAGCTTTTATTCGTTAATAGTTTCCTAACTTTAGCTACGTTACGACTTAATTTAAAAATCTCTGAATTTCCTAAAATTCTTGTTAAGTAAGGACAAGAAGAGCTCAGTGGTGGTACTGTTACTGTATCTTTAACTTAAGTGTTTCAAAAGTTCAGGAAGCTTTGATGAGAGTATTTCATATATGTTTTTTAAATCAATAAACGATATAATATGCCTCCATATGACTATATATGTCATTAACTGAGATTTTCCTAGTGGAGGAACAGCGTCTGACTGTAAATATTTCACTAACTAATTCTGTGTTCAATCCTCACTCGGAAGAACGAATTATGTCAACCTATGCGTAGAAAAAAGGTTACTTGACACTTTAAAGCCAAATTCCTTTTTTTGTTTCAATGTATTAAGATTTATTTATAAATTAAATTTGGTCCCAAAACTATATGTACCTTTATTCTATAACTATATTAGCAATCACCAATAAATGTTGTGTTTTTTTATTTAATTTATTAAAAAAAAGTAATTTGGTATAATAATTAATAACAAATAACTTTCTTCTATGCCTAGACCTATTTCGAAGAATTTAAGTCGTAACAAAGCGTCGTTTAGTTCTACTACACAACGTTCGTGTCTCAAAGTTGAGTGGATAGCGAATATTAGGGACATAGTGTTTTGACACTATATTATTGCTGGCTATCCTTACGTATGTTTTGTTTCTCTCTCCGTACTTTGCAAAATTTTATTAAACAGGTAAAAATATATTTTACTTTTACCGTTTATTACATATAGGGTAGGCTACTTAGGAGGCTTAGTTTAGGTCATCCATTTTCTTTTTTCAGTAACTGCATGTTGAGTTACAATTCAACGACGCTCTTCCTCTACCAGAGAGTAGATGAAAATAATTCATTTCGCCGAGAGGCAATCAGAGCTACAACTGTCGCGTTTACAGCGTCATGTTGTTCATATGTGTTTATTATCATACATTTCGAGCTTTTGTAGTATATTGTTTAAAAACTAAGTTTAGAAAATATTCTTCATGAATAAACGTTAAAAGTATTTTATGAAAAATTTAATCGCATTCGCTTTTTACCCTCTTGGGAATAGCAGGTAATATATTTTGTTACAATTATTCAGGTAATATGAAGTTCATGTAAAATATTTTGTTACAATAATTTTTTACAATTTTAAAATGTTATTTTTAAAATTCACTGATATTTCTTTTTGATATTGAATTATTTTATTTGTTTAATTAGACCGAAAAATGCCCATAATACATTGATGCAGTGTAGGGTGTTAAATTTCGCCATCTTCTATTTCTAGAGCAAAACACGGAGAACGGAATATCTTGACACAATTTTTTCTCACCTACTCTTTCATACGAGATAATAAATAAAGATATAAAACGATTAACGTTACAAACAGCAACATTGTTCCAACACAAGATTTGAACTCCCAACCCATTCATAAACTTCCCCAATACTCCGTCCACTCCACAGTGTTTTCAGTGTTTCCAGGAGATTTCAATTTGCATTATGAGTCGCCGCTTTCCACAGAGCCGTACGTCGTCGTCACATCACCAACAGCTGATCCCGGCTATTATGTCCTTATTTCAGAACTAATTAGACTAGGATTTATAACAGCCGGCTGGCGCTCGGCCAGCGGATGAACGGAAGATACCTGTATACGTATATAAGGTATATTGTACAGAAGAGTTGCATATTTGAGGTAGGCTAGGTGGGTAGTGTTTGCAATTACTTAGTTATTGTATAGGTAGGGTAGTTATTGGCGTGAAATTTGTTTTTATATTAAATAAATGTAATAAATATTATCATTGTAATTATATTAAATGATAAATATTATCTTATGATAATATATATTATGAGGACCGTCGTGGCGCAGAGGCGCAACGTCTGCCTGTAACGCGGCTAACGCGACGGTTTCTGGGTTCGATCCCCAGTCGGGGAAGATGGGTTTTTCTATTTCCATTTTCTTCGCTCTGGCAACTAAGGCAAAGCGCTTCGTTGAATTCCGCCACTCAACACGCAATGCCTCGAAAACGGCGGAGAGCGGGGACGGAGTAAGCAGGGACTAAGTAACGGAGTGTCTTAACACTAGGTTCGTATGGTCCCTGCAGTTCCCTCTGCCTACCCTGCCATGTGCGGGATAAGCGTGAAGCTAAAAAAAAATATATTATCATAGTATGTTTGGGCCAAGTCATGACATGTCACACAAACTATGTCGGACTTTCAAATAAAATATATCAATAGTTTCCTGTTGTAACTAATTAAAATTGTGAATAGAAAAATATATTATAATATTATTATAAATTAATGGCGGCATGCTTCGTCGTTTCGTGATTTATTTATAGGAAAATGCTATGCTAGATGCTATGGACCTGATCATGAACTGATCTCACTTCATAGATTAAATAACTGGATTTTAGGATATCGTTGAATCGTGCACGTTTAACAATTAAGTTATTAGTATTTGATCGTATTGTATAAGTAAGAGTGCCTTAAACTATTTATCGAAAATAAAATTCGTAAAATTAAACTAAAATTATTTTTAGAATTGAAAAGTTTAAATCAACCTAACCAAAAGAGATCGACAATTCTCATAGAATTGTAGTGATTGACGAGCGAATTAATATTTTTTTACGCTTTAACTCGCTCATGGCAGGGTAGGCAGAGTAATTAAAGTAACCGTGGGGAACTAGTGTTAAGACACTACGTTTCCCGTTTTTGTATGTTATGTTGTGAAATAATAATATGGTATCAGTGATGAGACGCGATCAATGACAAATGAATAATTAGGTAAATCAAGAAATGTGGCCATCCGATGACTTTATGGTCTGTAATGAAGTAATCATTTTACGTAACGTGACTGACATCTACAAATTAATGTACAGCTTAAATCATAGATACTAGAGTTTTGTCATTTAACTCCTATGTGGTCTTTACCCTTTACTACTACCCTTACTATCCCGCATACAGCAGGATAAGCAAAGGGAACCCATTGTTAGGATATTCCTGTTACTTCGTTCCCCTTTTTTCGTCGTCGTCGTTATCTTTACGTAGTGTGACTAACACTCATAACTTAGTGTACAGTTTAAATCACTGATGTTAGAATTTTTAATTAGCTAATACTTTGGTCCTTACTATTGTATCCCACATATAGCATAGGTTGTTAGGATATTCCTGTTACTTCGTTCGCCTTTTTTCTCCTACTCCCCCCACTTTTCTTTACATTGCGTGTTGAGTGGCGGAACTCGATGCGCTTTATCTTATCAACAGGGCGACTATATAAGATAGCACTGACGCTGTGTCGCTGCGCCACGACGACTTTGTATATTTATTGCTATTACGTTAGTTGCAAATTGTATTTAGGAACGACAAAAATAATATTACCATATATATAGGTTATTTCGTGCGGAAGATTGCAACGAGCGAGCGTTTTAAATGTAATGTTATAGATACACTATGAAGTTTGTTTTGTATGGAAATTTGTATTTAGTAAACGCATTGTATATGTATAGTATATGTAACGGTTGAGAAAAACATTCCTTAAAAATATTAAAAGAAAACAACGAGATATGAAGAGGCGTACTCTTGGAAACCGTCCAAGCGCGCTAACCACACCATGCCTTAGAGGTCAGGGCGTTTGCGTACTTGTAGGGTGGCAATTTAAAAAATTCAGAAGGACCATTAAAAAAAAATAAATTCATTTCTCTCTTGGTAAGCACATAAGATCGATGATCGAAAAACAAGTAATGTATCTATATTGGGCGGAAAGTAGGATGTATAAGCGGAGGTCTTAACACTAACACTAACTCTCTACTTATCGTGTATATGAAATAAAATACTAATAGCTTCTTAAAAAAACCATGATGAATACGAAAGCGAGATAACTGACTGTCTGAAAATTTTTAAGAATAAAATTTATTTGAGATCATCGTGAGTTACTAGAGGGAGTTAGAAATGATTAAGTTTCTTTAATTTACGGATACGGGTAGAGCATTAAGTTAATATCCCGCAACACATAAGTGTAAAAGAGCGAGAAGTGTAAAGAGTGAGTCAAAAAAGAACTGACGTATTTTAAAGTACTTAAGGTATTCAGGGTTAAAGAGTGAAACCTTGATTCAACAACTGTTATAGAAAGCCAAAAAACATTGAAATTAACTACAGATTCAAGCTTTAGTTTACCCCGCCAGTAGCCGGGAGAGTAAGAGGGAACCCAAGAAACCAGGGTACCTTGTGTTTCAAGCACTCGTACCCGCTTTCCACCTTTCAAGGTCATGCGTGGGGAGTGAAAGTATAAAAGTATTACGTTTATAACAGATATAAAGAACAAGTAAAGTTCCATGGATCACCGTGCGGGTGCCGGCCCATCGGTTGTAGGAAGAGGAGCTCGTAGCAGCGACTTGAATTGCGACCAAGGTAGTTTAAAGGATACGTTTTGCGTTTCGAGATTAAGAAAAATATCCGGTTGGATGGACCCCGATTGCTGGTTGTTACGTTTCTTTGTGCTCTTGCTACTGATAGACTAATGGCTTTACGTATGATTTCTAGTACCTTGTCATGGCGCCGCGAGTATTGATCACTATCCAAGAGTACCCTACACCCCACCAGTATATGTGTAGCTGTCCCCATTGCCTCTTTACAGATGTAGCAAGATTTATAGGTAGCTTTACTCCACCTTACTAAATTACTTTGATCTGGAAGAATCATTTGGAACGCAATTAGGTAGAATTTTAATAGTGCTGGAGATCAGTCGTGAATTAGGGTGAGCCATTTTAAAGCCTTTAACTATAAGGTTACAGAATTTTCCTATAGTTAGCCACTCATTTTGCATTTAAACCCAATGCATGCACCTTATACTTATCGTTCTCATCTTGCCCAATTAAGGATTTTATTATGTCTGTGTCTGGATCTTTACTTTTTGATCCTAATCCTACTTAGCTAGATTGTGCTCCTATCATAAATTGCTTATGAAATTGAAATCTTGACTCGAACTCTGGGACACTTCTGTCTCTTGTAAGTGATGTAACAATTTCATCCCTTGATTTTCCCACAATATGTGTTTTGGCTACTCTTAGATATTTAAAGAGCTCCAATGGTTTCTTTTATCTTAATTTAAAACTATTTTTGTTTCTAAATAAGGATGTGATATCCGCCGAATGCGCTAGCGCAAGCCAAAACTTCAGCATCATTATGACACTTGCATATAACTCTGCCAAGTGGGTTTTATTAAAATCATATACGAGGAAAGGCCAATTCAGACGTGATGTTAGAAAATTGTCGTAAATCCAAGCTTGACATTACTTATAATTTGATGGTATACTTTTCAAGATTCGTCATGAGGCTGTCGATTAGTACATCTAAATATGGATTTCTGCATTTATAATCAATTTTCTTACCGAGAAATTTAAAATAATAAATATATAATTATCTACCATTTCCATTTACCAGGTATATTTTAGTGTAAATAAATTTAGAAAATCAAAATAATAAAAACAATGTTACAAAGAGTTATTTCTAATGGAATCCACACTTGAGACAGAAAAATATTGAAAGTACGCTTAAAGAAAATATATAAAAACTTGAACGCATCGGAATACAATTTCAATAAACTTAATATATTATAAAATGATTCATTAATATTACTATGTAGAGTAAAACATTCTCCAATACGCTCTCGTTCCAGCGGACAGAGCTGACGTGTAGTGGCGTCTCGAGAGCGACTTAAGCGGTGCGGGTCTCTTCGAGTATAATACTGCCAGCGATGAAATGGTATAAGAGGGTTTAGTAGTTTTAAATTGGTACATATCAATGATCTTATTACTTATATAGTTATATATAATAGCTATACTGCTATATTACTCAACGTCAAAGTCTCGATTCGTTCTCGATTTTCAATGCCTTAATACAAGGTTCCCTCAGCTTTTTCCGTTATAATCTGAAGTCAATTCTATTATCATATTATATTATTCATCAATTTTATTTCTTTTATTTTATATAAAAACGACTGTTATTTAATCTCTAGGAGCTAATTAGTACGCTGCCATCTTGTGACTCTTAGTTTTGGTGTTAGTCTACTACTGAGGTCGGCCATTTGACGTGCTCTCGTGAGGTCATTTACGCACGCTTTAAGTTTTGACTGGAATGAACTTTATATTTTTACTGAGTAATTGAATTGAATTGAATTCTTCTGGAATCTCCTTTGTTTTAAATATAATTTAGGAAGCTTAAGTAAGAAAAGGCAATGAGAATCCACTATTGTGGATAAAAGTAATTTCCTTGACAAAAATTACACCATCAAAATAAGTTAGAAGCTATAACAATAAGTCTTGGATCGGGACTGGTGTCTTGAACAAAGGCATAAGTTCCTCGCTTTCCGTAACAAACGTCATATATCATCACTCAACGCGCTATATCAAAAAAATGCCGTCTACTTGTTTAAGTTTTGGACATATTCTAAGGATATGGGGGACTTATTACTTATGGTAAAATAATGTTAATTTATGAGTGAATGAACGAGAGTGAGAGGCAGTTTGTATATGTATTATGTATATATGCAATCATCGTTATACATTATTTGTGGTAGCATTTTAATTGCGCACCCTTAGAGAGGCGAGTTTTTGGACTAGAATTTTACTTTTGGTGCTGTTTATAAGATCTCTAAATAATGGATTGGTGAAACCGATGTTCGAACTTGAATAATTCAATTGATAATTGATTTAACAAATTCTAGTATTGTTAATTATTTTTTTAATAATTTTATATTTTCTTTTTTTCTATTTAAGTCAATAGTAAAAAGTCTTGGAAAATATGTTCAAATTATATATAAAAATGCACAGTTTTATTAGACAGAACTGTAATGCTCGTGGAAGAGTCCTGAGGCATTGGATTCTCAATCCTGGTTAGTTCAGGGACTGGTAGATACCAGTCCACGAGCTCTACAATGTTGCAAGTCCCCACTTGGGTGTACATAAAGGAGTTCTGTTATGAAAAAAAGCTTTTCTACTTTCACTTACTTTTTAAAGATACTGTACATATTGTACAGTAGAATCCTACGTCATCTTGTCTAGTTACTGCATCTTATTGACAAACGATTTAATTTTAAGTTTATTATATAGACATAAAATATCGGCCAAGTGAGAGTAGTTCTCGTGGTCGGAGGGTTTCGTACCTAATTTATGGTTGCAAGTATTCCTCTGAGAAAAATTGACATACTTAAATTTACTTTTATATGCTTCAATAAGTCCATTCCTTATTTGTGTATAGAATAAAGATAGTTGGAAAGAGAAGAAAAATAATGTTAAGATTACTTTTAACAGAATCCCTGACAGAACACAACAGTATCCAAAGCTGCACTATCTACGTGAACCTAAAAAATACTGATTCCGGAGCCCACCTGACAGAGCCCAACCAATATACAATCAAATAGTAGTATATAGCATGTATACCGATGTATAGACGAAAGCTATCACCAACGGTAAATCTATCGCAGTAATAAATCTGACCTGCTCTATGCGAGGATCAAGATGGATTAGCGCACTGTGCAGTATACACATAGTGCGTACACCGACACAAGTGCGTGGTTTACTATCAAGATTGATCGTTTTATAATGTAGTGTCTTTATCAATTTGTTATACCAATTTCTATTAAATATTTGCTTAGGATAAACTTACATATACGTCTGTGTAGGTAGCGTAATGTAGAATTCGTTCTTTACTAATACGTAATATTTAATTTTTAGATTTGAGACTTTAAAAAAAGAATTTTAGTATTTGTAATAATAGAATAGAACTAAATTAATATGTTAGTCAATATAAGAACGTGACTCCATTTTTTGTAAAAGCTTTTTCTATTTTCACATTCATTAAATTAAATAATTATTCCATCTATTGCATATTATAATCTGTGGACATTCGCCAAGACGCCACCACCGTTGTGGATATTAGAACATTCTCAGACACCGAAAAATGTAATTTTCCGGTCAATTTCTCGCGTATAACGTTACACGGAGTTTACACCGCATAGGTGTGTTCACTCGTGGGCGGAATGTATGAGGAATTTCATACAACTTATAGTATTATGTGAGGTAAAGCACCGTATTATACGATTAAAATTATAACTATGAAAGTATTGATTGAAGGCTGTCATGGCGCAACGGTACAGTCTCATAGACATAAAGGAGATGGCTAAGGGTTCGATTCCCGAACGGGTAGCATTTGCATTTTTCGTGCTTAGGGCAATTGGAGAATGCTTTAAAGTTCTGTTATATATTATGTTTTTTGTTATTATGTTGTTGTATTGCTTCCAACAATACATTATCTCATTTTTAAGTTTCCTAAATTAACAAATTATATTTAAACCTAGTTCTATAAATATTATATATCAATATACTGATACAGTTTTATTATCAATGAAGCAATAACTTAGCTTTATTCTTACTTGTTTTATTTATTCTGTCTTTACAAAACACTGTATATTTTTACATGGAAATTTCTCCGTTACTATGAATACTAAAGTTGTTTTTGACATTTGAAGGTTGAAACCCATCGACTGGTAAACATATTGCTTATACACACTAGATGGGTTTACGCAAAGCATCTACACTTACATACTCGTAGCACATATCTATTGTAATACTAGGTTAGTTAATACTGTCCTATGTTAGTATATTTATAAAGACTCAAATGATTTTTAAAATTTTCTTTTAGATGCTGAAATGGAGATATATTAGAAAAGGCAGAGGGATGTTTTAAAACATTTCGTGCTAGGTATCGGAATTCAATACGTCGTACTCTTTTGTTACAGAGCGATTTTGTTACAGATATGAAAATAATATTCCTCTAATTGGAATCGAACCTACTATCGTCATGTTTGCAGTCGGATACTGTTCTGATGTGTCATGACCGCACTAACGATATAATCAAATTCTCACTAAGTAATGTTATACAATAAACACCTAGACACTTGAAACCTGACTCCCATAGAGCTCTGCTACTGACTTCACGTAACAACGTGACCGAAAGTTTACGTTTACGACGTCGCAAATAGTGCATCTCAGGTTAGGAAAAGCTTCTCTAGAATTTCCCTTGCGCCTTGCATGCAATATACAAGGTAGGTTATTGAGACAATTCATGTGAAGTGTTTCCGTTTCGATATTGAATTTCTGTTCTACATTATTGTTTTACAGTTCAATTTGAATGATTGGATTTGATGGTCGTGGGTTCAGAGCACCTGTTCTGCTTCTGGTGACAATCATTCAGTTTATTTTCGAGTACTTTAAAGAGTTATTTAACAGTGGAACTAGAATATATCAGTAGCCTCTAACATTAAAAATGTATATATGAAACAGTAATAAAATGCATTATAAGTAACTAACAAGTCAATTCTGTACTGTATGAAAGTAATATTATCGCAGTATTGTAAAAAATGGCGCCCAACGTGGGGCAGAGATTAGACGCATCTGTGACGCAGATTTTTCTCTCGTGTCGTGATGGATCACTTCTATGACGCGGCAACATTTTAAGTTCACATTTTTTAAGCTATGTGATTTATGAATTCATCGTTCTGCACTTTTATGAGTGTATAAAAAATATAACAACACATGTATTTAAAATTGTACCCTGTAGAGCTTTTACACTAATTTTATTCCACGGAACCATTCAGTGAAAGAACAACTCGCTCTTGTCCAATTTTTGGTATTTCAGTTAAGAAATTATATTATATAATAATTATAATTGCTGTAGTTTTTCAGCTGAAAATGGTGTTTTTCTATGTTATATATATATATATATATATATATATATATATATATATATATATATATATATATATATATATATATATATATATATATATATATATATATATATATATATATATATATATATATATATATTATATATATATAGATATATATATAGATATATATGTATATATATGTATATATGTATATATATATATATATATATATATATATATATATATATATATATATATATATATATATATATATATATATATATATATATATATATATATATATATAATATATATATATATATATATAATATATATATATATATATATATATATATATATATATATATATATATATATATATATATATATATATATATATATATATATATCTTCAAGAATGTAAATAGAAAGCATATAATAAAAAGAAAGAACACCATTTTGAGCAACTACAGCAATTATAAATAATTTAAAATTTAACCTCAAATCTTGTTTAAAATAGAAAGATTCATCAAAATTACGCAATACTTACCTACATAAGTATATTTTTTATCCGAATTCAAAACTACTCATACTGTATAATGTTCACTAAAAGTAAAACGAAGCGCTTTCAGATTCTGGAAGCTCCAAATTAAAGCTTTTTTTTAACAAACACTACAAAAAAATGTCTAAAAATTTGTAAAAACAACATTTTCTCTCACCTTTACCGGGAACCGTGTCAATGAATACTGGAATTAGGGCACCTAGAGACCTAGAACTGGTAGGTTTTTAATGATTAATGAAATAAAAAAGTTAACCCAAATGGTTAACATCGTTAAAAATTATGAAGAAATGTAAATTTGATTGTACAGTAAGTACGCGTTCAAAGTTTACATTATAATTAATATTATAAAGCTAAACTTAAAATTATTTGGATATTTGCGCATTCAAAGGCGTCGTGTAAAGGTTTTATTGTAAATGAGATGGTCGTGGGTTCGACTCTAGCTCGACTGGAGTCGAACCCACGACCATCTCATTTACAAAATATGTTCTAGTTCTCTATCGGCAGACGCGCGCCATTGAATTCTACTACTCAAGATATAGTTACATAGTTACCCTACAAGCCTTTTTATATTAAAATATAATATAGATAATATTCCAAAAAGAAACATTTAATTACAAACAATATTTTAAGTTTTTTTTTAAAGACTGTCGTGGCGCAGAGGCGCAACATTTGCCTGTAATGCGACGGTTTCTGGGTTCGATACCTAATCGGGGAAGATGGAATTTTCTATTTTCATTTTCTTCGCTTTGCCAACTAGGCAAAACGTGGCGTTGAGTTCCGCAACTCAACACGTAATGCCTCGAAAAATGCGGAAAGCAAGGACGGAGAAAGCAGGGACTAAGCAACAGAGTGCCTTAACACTCCGAAATTTGAGATATTTCGCGTTAATAGGCGGAACACAACGCCGCATTGTGTCATATGAGGTAGAACTAGAGAGTTCTTTCTTGGAGCATACCATATTCTAATACAGTATAGAACTTCACTTCAATTACCATATTAGACCTATATATATATACATACATAACATATAAACAGACTCACAGTATTTCCGTTAAAACAATAGTATTCTATTACAAAAGGAATAGGAAAATCATATTTTAAAAGTCCATTCAACATCCACTCTCGCTGCTTCTATGACCAGTGTATAACAAATTCGAATCCCAGGACACTAGTGGGTTGAATGCGTTTGAAATTACTTCATCCTACGACAGAAAGCTGCGACGGTCACTAAAATATTATTGTAGGTTGAATTCTAGTTTTCGGGACGTTTATTTTTTTAGTTTTTTCGTACTTGGACTGGTAACAAGAGAAAGTGGCGTTGAGTTACTCAAATGAACGAGCAATGTATCGAAAATTTGCCATGAAAGTGGAACACGAGTGTCTTAACACTAGTTTAATCTATTTACCCTGTTATATGCAAGATTTAACGTAAAGCAATTTAAGCTTATCAGGTGAGCTAGTTAGTTAAGTTAATATGTCGCAGTTTTGTGTTCTTTCATCCAAAAATGGCCTATATTTTTAAGCAAATTTTTGTTGTTTAATTCATAGGAAAAAAATAATGTAAATAGCAATTTTTATATTCGATTCCAGGAGTCTAAGTAAGATATACAAACAATTTTTGTTCGTAACAAAAATTAAAAGTAACAAAGATTTAACATACATATATAAGATAAGAAGATAGACTGCGTAGATTGAATATGATCGGGTTGGACAAACGAAAAGATTTTTTGGACCTTTTCTTTTTCTATAAAATCCTCCGAAACAAAATAGACTGTCCGCAGCTTCTGAGCGAATTTAAGTGACGAGTGCCATACAGATATCCTTGTAAGATGGTTAAAGATATTTTTTCTGCACCTAGGCGCCGAATGTCTTAGCACGACATTTGCCAGTTACACGTTTGGCCTAGCTTTATAATAAATTTAGTAATGTGCTGGATGTATACAATGACTCCTTACATCAATTTCGTAAAAAAATTGTTAAGATATTTAAACTTCCCTAAGTAGGTATTATTATAATTAGCAACTTGCATCAAATTTTTCGGCTTATATTGTGGCTAGTTTTAGGTCTCCTCTAGTATGGGTAACTGTTAATTTTTTTCTCCTAGTATTCTTTTTTCTCTTTTTTTTGTTTTAACTAGTATAACAAAATTTATAGACGACCGTCGTGGCACAGAGGCGCAACGTCTGCCTGTAACGCGACTGTTACTGGGTTCGATTCCCAGTCGGAGAAGATGGATTTTTCTATTTCCGTTTTCTTCGCTCTGGCATCTAAGGCAAAGCGCGGCGTTGAGTTCCGCCACTCAACACGCAATGCCTCGAAAACGGCGGAAAGTGGGGACGGAGAAAGCAGGGGCTAAGCAACGGAGTGTCTTAACACTAGGGTCCCATGGTCCCTGCAATTCCCTCTGCCTACCCTGCCTTGTGCGGGATAAAGCGTGAAGCTAAATATAAAATTTATTAGAACATAAATAATTTTTAGTCTATAAGTTTTTAGAATAAGCATGCAGTGTTTATCTTTAATTAGTTGTACATTAGTGTAAGATATATTTTATTTCAATTTTATAGTAAAGTAAGATATTAATGTAACAACTATTGATAAACTTAATAATTAATAAATAAATAAATAAATATACCACACCATCTAACGCGGAATCTTAAGTTATAAATATGTGATATTTTTCTAAGTCCATTGCTTTAATTCAACAGCGGAACTCAACGCCGCTATTTATATTTCACTCACAATTAGTCTCAGATATGTCGCAACTGCCTCATTATATTAGCACATATATATTATAAATACATATGCATATAAATACAAATGTACCAGACGACCCAGCGCTCGGACCCAAGGGGCCTGCACGTATGCTGCCATATTAAATTCACAATAGACATAGCGTTCTTGTACTCAAATTGTTACTGTACAATGCTTATATAGTATGCTATTGCAATATTATATAGACCTTTTACATATAATATATATATATATATATATATATATATATATATATATATATATATATATATATATTATATATATATATATATATATATATATATATATATATATATATATATATATATATATATATATATATATATATATATATATATATATATATATATATATATATATATATATAATATATTGAAAATAATGAGTGTTAAATAATGTTTCAATATTTTTATAGGTAAAACCTATTTGTTATGTAAAATTATTAATTATAAATTTTCACATAATCAATAGGATCACTTCTATTCAACTGCTACAACGTTTTTGATCATATTAAAAGGTTTGAATTATATAAAATCAAGGCTACTGTTTTAAGCATCATACGACAGAAAGCAAGACATTTGTATTGAAATTGATTGTAAAAGACTCCTTAGCTTCGAAATTCTAGTTTAACGCCGACATATACGATATCATACGGAGAAGTAATCTACAGCAAGTGTCTCCAATTCAAACATTAGCACTAGTAAGTAAGTAGTAACAATAACGTGAAAATTAACCACCAAGTGAAGCATAACTAAAGAAGCAAGTACATGATATACAAGTGCCCGATACGAATCTGACAGTTAGGTACAATGGGCTATCAAAACAATTCAATCAAAGTGATGTAGCTTATAGTCTTCCTCGACAAATAGACTATCTATGACAAAAACAACATTCAATTTAAATAGTTCTTGAGATTAACGCGTTCAAACAAACAATTTTTTTTTTATCAAATTGAATTTAGTCAAACAGTAAAAAGGACCATCGTAGCGTAATCACTGCGGGTCATGGGTTTGATTCCCACTCGGGAAAATTGAATAATTTTCATTTTAACCAAGCATTTTAGTTTTATCAGGTAACAAGACAAAAGCAATGTTGATCCACCACTCAACACGCAATGTCTCTAATTTTAACAGTCTCAACTTTTAACACTAGATTCCCTCTGCCTTCTCCGCTATTAACAAATTATATTAAAAAAAGTATATCCTTATGAAGTAAGTTCTGTTTGAAGTCTCATTTTCTCTCCCAAACCATTTAAACGGCGGAACTTAACGCCACGCTATGCCTTAACAGGAAATCAAAACACTGTACTATGCTAATTGTTAATAATAACATATTATCCATTCTAACCGTAACATATAACATATACTCTGTATGAATATTTAGCAGCTGCAAGTCCTTATTACCATGACTCATGTAAGATATTACGAAACTAGGTTAACAGCTATTTAACAGGCTTTAAGAAGCACATGAATTATCCTATATTACTTAAACGATTTACAAATTAATGGTAATTTAGGACTGTATGTAGGTTTGTATACTATTTTTCAGTAGCTTCACGTTTTATCCCGCACATGGCAGGGTAGGCAGAGGGAACTGGGAGAGGGACTAGGAGAGGAACTAGGAGAGGGACTGTGGGAACCTAGTGTTAAAACACTCCGTTGCTTAGTCCCTGTTTCTCCGTCCCCGCTTTTCGCCTTTTTCGAGGCATTGCGTGTTGAGTGGCGGAACTCAACGTCACGCTTTACCTTGTTTCCAGAGCGAAGAAAATGGAAATAAAAAAATACAGGCAGACGTTGCGCCTCTGCGCCACGACGGTTCTCAGTAATTTCTATATAAAAGGTTTTATAAATGGTAACATGTTTAAAAAGAATGGAGGCCTTTGTCATAGGACAATTTAGAAGTGCTGATGATAATTAAACAAAATCAGAAACAGAAGAGAAATCTAGTTATGAAGTAAAATTTATATTTTTACGAATTCTAGAATAAATGTTATATTACTTTTATTATACATGAAAACATATCAGAGAGCTTTCGTGGCGCAGAAGCGTAGAGTCTGCCTGGAAACGCGACTGGCTTGTGGGTTTGATTCCTACTTGGGGATTATGGATTTTTTTATTTGCATTTTCTTCGCTAGGCAAGAGTGGCGTTGAGTTCCGCCACTCAACACGCAATGCCTCGAAAAGGCGGAAAGGGGGAAACGGAGTGTCTAAACACTATTTCCCTACGCCTACCCTGCTATAATCGGGATAAAGCATCGCGCTTTATGCTAAAAAAATATGATACCCCTTAGAAATTAATTGTTTGTTCCAATCTATTTCTTAGGTGACAATGAATAATGGTAAATTGTCAATTTAAGTAAAATAAGAAAATATATCCCGCTGAGATTTTTGCGCCGACTCTTCTCAGGTCTGAGGCATTAATCTTATTGAACCGGTGGTAATGTTTCTGACGTTTAAAAAAGAAATATTGGATCTTCTCATTTTAAATAAAATTGTTTGACTTTGTAATGCGGCGTTGAGTTACGTAATTTTTAATAAATAAAAATGCACTCATTGTATCTAATTATTACAATACGTAATTGTATCAGAACGAGATATCTTGGATTGTGGTAACTTAATGAAGGTAAAATGAAAAAACGGAGAAATATGTCACTACGTCTTACAATGCCACTGTCAAGTTTAGAAAATATAAATCTTAGCTTCACGCTTTATTCCGCACATAGCAGGGTAGGAAGAAGAAACCACACGTATCTTGCTTCACATTTGTTTCCTTTTAAAAAAAATATTATATTATGATAACAGAATGATAAGCTACTAAAGCTTCTAATAATCATTTTTTTTTCGTCTATATATCCCGCACATGGCAGGATATCATAGGGACCTAGTGTTAAGACAATCCGTTTCTTAGTCCCAGCTATCTCCGTCCCCGTGTCCCGCCTTTTTCGAGGCATTGCGTGTTGAGTGGTATAACTCAACGCCGCACTTTGCCTAGTTTCTATAGTGAGAAAATAGAAATAGAAAAATCTATCTTCCCCAAGTGGGAATCGAACCCACAAGCCGTCGAGTTTACAGGTAGACGCTGCGCCTCTGCGCCACGACGCCTTATAATCTGCATTCATATATTATAAAATAGGCAGAAAAAATTAATTCCAGACATGATCTATTATCAGTCAAGATATCTCTAAAATAGAAATCTCGAATAATTTTCATAACTAAGCATTTGAGGCTTCCAATATAATAGTATTTTGCTAAAACACTTTACGTGTACTTTCTTCAGATAAATTGACTGACTGACATCTGTCAAAAGAGATTGTACCAAATTGTTACGATTATGAAAATAAATGTCAAATGTGACTCGTAGATTTTCCTAGTACTAAAAAAGGATTTACGCTACTTTTTTTAGTTTTATATATTGAACTCAGTTTGGCAAATAATTATTTCGAGTTCTCCAACTGAATATAATGAAATATATGTTTTTGTATTTTTTTTAGCTTCACGCTTCCGCGGGGAGAACCGCAGGAACCGTGGGAACCTAGTGTTAAGATATTCCCCGGTGTCCGCCTCTTTTCGAGGCATTGCATGATAAGTGGCGAAACTTAACGTCGCGCTTTACCTAGTTGCCAGAGCGAACAAAATGGAAATGAAAAATTCCATCTACCACAAATGGGAATCGAACAAGTAGACGACCTCTGCGCCACGACGATTCTCTAAAACAATTTGCAATACATTACATTGCATTGCATAACATTGTTCCTTTAGAAATATCTCTTTCGGCAAAATAAGCAAAATACTATTGTATATATATTAAATGTATAATATAAAAACTAATATAAGTATATATAATAATATACTTACTAAGAACTTCTAGTACCTATTGACCGAAGACCAATAATTTGGGTTATGATAAGTTATCAACGAATCCGTTCCTAAACTTTGAGCGCTGTTGATAGCTTGATGGTGCTAGAGCTACATGTCGTCGTCTAGAAGGAAGGACTGAGTTTATTTGTATTTTTTGAGTCCATCATGACGCAGTGGATCTAGTCCATTGATCTGTAAGCGTTAGTGGTTATTTGACTCTTGTTTGGAGGAATATTTTATTTTAATCATTTAAACTTCTTGGTTCTGATAGAGACTGTTGCTGTCGATTTGTCATTTAGCATATAATCTCTAAATTCGGGAGGAAAGTGAGAAACGGTAAAGAGACTTTAACAAAAATGTAGAGTTCTTCTACGCTTAAATAAATGTTTAATTCCATATTGTGTAAGTATAATGAGTGATAAATTGTAATAAAAATACAATTTTTAACATCTATTCGATATGCACGCTCAGTATCTGTTCTCGTAGGCAACGGCAGCGTTGAATTACGCCAATCTACATAATGTGTCTTCAGTTCGTACAGAAAAATGAGTGTATTAAGACTTATGATTTTTCTCTACCTACTGTATTAGGGGAACGTTAAAATAAAAATAATAATAGATTAACGGCATGTGAGCCTAATCTTAAACTAACACTCCAATATAGGGCTGGTATGTGTTGACTTAGTTGGCCGGCCCTGATTAATCGCATTCATGTATTAACGATTTTTCTTATTTACTTGACTAATAACGTTATGTTATATATTAACTTAAATGAAGACCGCCGTGGTCGTGGAGAAGATGCATAGCGTTTGCTTGTTGCGCATTGGTTTGTAGGTTCAATTTCCACTCGGGGATGAATTATTTTATTTCTATTTGTTGCAAAAACTAGGCAAGCGCGATGTCTAGTTTCACCACTCACCACGCAATACCGCAAAAAGCGAAATATGGGGTACAAAGTGTCTTAAAACCTCTGTCCGCATGACATTTGAATTAAATATGACAATTGAACACTACTACCGTTGTATCTACAGTGGGACGCTGCACTCCTAGTTATTTTTTAGCTTCACGCTTTATCCTGCTCATGGCAGGTTGGGCAGAGGGAACTGCAGGAACCACCAAACAAAGCGGGGAGCGAAGTGTTAACTCTAGGTTCCTGTGGTTCCTGTGGTTCCCTCTGCCTACCCTGCTAGTGCTTAATATAGCGTGAAGCTATAAAAAACGAAAAAAAATCACATCTATATCGTATATTTTAAGTAATAGTGGTTTTTTAATATTTTTCATATTGTTATTTTCATCTTATGGCCATATTAATTAAAATATTTACTTAAATTCTTGTAGACGGGGGCAATTGATAATATGGAAACTGCAATAACTTAGGAAACGTATAATAAATTAGAACATACTACCATCCCCCACCAATTTTCCCATAAATGGTATTCGAATCTACTATCTAGTATATTGTACAAAAGAACCATACGAACGACATTTTATGTATTAAGACGCAAAAAAGGTAGCGTCAGCAATGTAATATAATTAAAAACGGTCGCTTTAAATCACATCAGTTCATACTTCTTAATTAAATTTTAAACGATTTTTATTCACACGGCATAATATGCTAGACGTTCTTTATTTTGATATATGGTTTCGGGGTGACATGGGAAATGAATGGGTTGAAGCATATAATTATAAACAAATTTGGTCCCCCTAAATTTTGAACCAACGAAAATTTGACGCAGTGGCACAGTGGTAATATGACAGTGAGTTTGATTCCCCAAAGGGGTATTTTATTTCTCCGCGCTTTCTAAAAGAATGTATAGTGTTAGCAATCTCCTTAATACAGAGTTTATTATGTTTTGAGTAATTCTGCCACGCGCTTTGCTTTACTGAGTGGGAAAATGAGCATTAATTAATACCTATAAACGCGACGGTTTATGGGTTCGATTCCCACTCGGGGCAGATGGATTTTTCTATTTCCATTTTCTTCGCTGAGGTCCGCCACTCTACATGCATTGCCTTGAAAAAGGCAGAAAGCAGGGACGAAACAACGAAGTGTCCTAACACTAAGTTCCTATGGTTCCTGCAGTTCCCTCTTCCTACCCTGCCATGTACGGGATAAAGCGTGAAGCTAAATGTGGGAAAAAAGAAAAGCAGACAATGTCTTGAATTAGATAAAACATAGTGTTTTGGCACTAAATCTCTCTGTTCTGATTTCACAAAGTGGGGATGAAATACAACCATCTCGCACTCAAACGCTGACCCGAAACCCCACAGTGGTGCCAACATTAAAAAAATTAAAATACAACTTTATATATAGCCAAAGCTAATGTGTAATATATCATAGTAAGTCGTTTGCGTCGCTCCTAATAGATTTATGCCTATTAAATTAAACGCTTACAAAAGTTCGGTGTACTTATAAGATAAATCACTTGTTAATAGATAAGCTTCTAATTATAATGATTTATGTGTGATGAAATTGTTTTTTTCGTAGCTTCACGCTTTATCCCGCACATGGCGGGGTATGCAGAGGGAACTGCAGGGACTATGGGAACCTAGTGTTAAGACACTCCTTTGCTTAGCCCCTGCTCTCTCCGTCCCCGCTTTCCGCCTTTTTCGAGGCATTGCGTGTTGAGTGGCGGAAGAAATTGTTTAATTTATTATATCGCTCTTTAAATTTTTATGTTTCAATTAGTTTTTAGTAAGAGCTTTTAAGTTCCGCTTTGTCTACGTTATCAGTTCAACCACTAGGGGGTACAGAAATAGGGATACAAGTTCATAAGTACAGAGGTAGCGTAAAGCTTATACAAAATAGAAAACCACTTAATTACCAGAAGATTTATTTTATAGCTTCACGCTTTATCCCGCACATAGCAAGTAAGGCAGAGTAAGAAGGAGAACCCTGGAAACTTTTCGCCTTTTCAAAGCACTGCGTGTCGAGTGGCGGAACTCAATGCCTCGCTTTGCCTAGTTACCAAACCGAAGAAAACGGAAAATCCATCTTCACCGAGTGGGAATCGAACCCACAAACCGTCCCGCTTACACACAGACGTTAAGCAAATTAATTCAAATTAATAAACATTAACATAATTTTATTTCTGAACAGTTTAAGCGTACAAAGAACTTGGTCTTACAATTTCGGACTCATAATACCTAACGCAATGTATCGAATAGCCTACTGTATTACACGTAGTAGCATTTGAATGTTTTTTTTTTCTTTTTTTTTTTTTATAGCTTCACGCTTTATCCCGCACATGGCAGGGTAGGCAGAGGGAACTGCAGGAACCACCGAACCTAGTGTTAAGACACTCCGTTACTTAGTCCCTGCTTACTCCGTCCCCACTTTCCGCCGTTTTCGAGGCATTGCGTGTTGAGTGGCGAAACTCAACGCCGCGCTTTGCCTTAGATGCCAGAGCGAAGAAAATGAAAATAGAAAAATCCATCTTCTCCGACTGGGGATCGAACCCAGAAACCGTCGCGTTACAGGCAGACGTTGCGCCTCTGCGCCACGACGGTCAGTTGGTTGTTAATTTACAAAGTGTCTACACATTTGCCATACGGCGTGAATATCAGGTATTATTCATTTAATATTTCATCAAAGGAGCTATTGTGGTAAAGAGAATATTTTACGAAACACCTTCATTTGGTATATGTAGTTAAATGTTTTGTAAAATATTTATATGTATGTGGTATAAACTAGGGTTGAGTATATAGTTCGCTTCATCAGTAGGTTATCTTTATTATAAGAGTAATTTAGTGTCAAACTCTCTGTATGTTATTGTTTTTCGGTACACACACACACACTCAAACACACACACACACATACACACACACATATACACACACACACACTCAAACACACATACACACATACACACACATACACACACACATATACACACACACACACACTCTCTCAAACACGTATATCTGATCATCATTTTATTATAGGATTCCAGAGTATTTCCCTTCCAATACGGACCGCTTGCTAATCGCTTATAATTTTATCATCACAATCCCTCTTTTTAAGCCAACCTCGATTTGGAGTAATTTGTGTTTGCCTATATCCTGAATCCTTCTGGAAATCAAGATAATTAAAATGCTTCTAAAGCTATTATTTCACTTTTGATTTATTTATTTATTAACTTATTTAACTTTTATTTAATTTACTTATTGATTAATTTAACATTTAATTAAGGTAGGCAAAGCGCGGCGTTGAGTTCCGCCACTAAACAGGCAATGCCTCGAAAACGGCGGAAAGCGGGGACGGAGAAAGCAGGGAGTATGCAACGGAGTGTCTTAACACTAGTTTCGTAAGGTTACTGCAGTTCCCCCTGCCTACCCTGCCATGTGCGGGATAAAGCGTGAAGCTAAAAAAGAAATATCATTTAATTATTGATTAATTTAACAATTTTACTATTGATTAACTTAACTATTGATTAATTTAACTATTAAATAATTATTATCTTACCGTCAAATTCATAAGCTTACTCAAACAATCACTAAACACACACTATATACCTATAGTATTCTATACTATAGTATTGTGGTATAGTATAGAACACTATAGGTGAACGTACTGTGAACTAACTCAAAAACTTCCTTGCTTCTACAGAGAATAAAGCAAGCGAATTCGAATCTAAATTCACCGCCGTGTCCCCTCGGGCCTCGGAGCGGCGCATCATTGAACACGATCGTGAAGAAATTGTTTAAGTGATGCTTTTGTTGTTTGCTAACTATCGATAATGTTAAATATTTGTTTTTTTTTATCTTTATTATCTTTTTATTATTATTATTATTATAGCTTCACGCGTTAACCCTCTTACAACATAGGCCTCATATAGCATAGGAAACGGTAAGAACCGTGGAAACCTAGGGTTAATATACTCCGTTCCCCGCTTTCCGCCATTTTGCGGCATTGCGTGAAAATGGAAATGAAAAATCCATCTTCTCCACATGGGAATCGAACCGCACAAACCGTCTCGTTAGCAGGAACCCGCTGCTTCTCCGAATATAGACGATTATAAATATAAAGACTATTTAAATGTATGTATATTTTGATTTATGCACCACGAAAACATTACGTTACATAATTAAAAAAAAAAACAAAAGTAGGTTCTTTTTTGTGGAGGGCTAATGTTTAAACTATATAAAACCTGCCATTAGGGCTTCCCCCAGATAATTTCTTATATACCTTAGTTATTCATAACAATTTGATATATTTTAAGCTTCATAAATTAAAAAGCTTCAAAAATTAAACAGTGTAAGTTAATTACAATTAATGTTAATATTTAAACTTAAGTGTTAAATATATAACTTAAGTATTAAAATCAAATTCTCACATATATTATTTTCATATTAAAAGATATTACGATACTCAAAATATCAATATCGATACTTAGATTAAAAAGAAAAATATATATCGATATCGACATATATACTTCAAACATCACCACAAACCAGCCGCACTGCGCCCAGAGCTAATGTTAACTAAACGTGGAAGTTAACGATATGTTTTTTCTTACTTTACTTATTCAAAAGAAATACCCAATATAAGTTTTTTTTATTTAATTTGTTCTCAAGTTTACTACAAGTTGTCTTGTTATAACTTGTATTCCGATGTAATGTCTAGAAGTGCTTTAAATTCTACTTTTTCATGTAAATTCAATGGATTTTCTTAGTAATATTTTAAACAAATTTTAATGAAAACATATAAAATGCCATGAGTTCTGAAAGACTTTACAGAACTTGAACGAGTCCCAAGACGCGCGGGTTCAAATTCCGATGAACTCAATTTTTCTATGCATTGACTTTTTCTATCCTTTGTGTAGATTACTTATTTTTTATAGCTTCACGCTTTTAAACCAAGCTAGGAAAAGGGAACCGCGGGAATCGTGGAAACGTAGTGTTAAGGCACTCCGTTCCACTTTTTCCATCTTTTCTCTCTTGATTGTGAAAGTGGATTATCTACTTACACTTTAAAAATAATAAAAAAATAGTTAACTTTTATTAAATTATACTTGTTGTCGATAACGGTGGCGACAGCGTTATTAAATTATATTAATTTCGCTTCCGTAGTAAAAAAATAATATCGTTAAGTTGTGTCAGTCAAACTCGCATTTATTTTCAAAAATCCTCAAAAAACATCCCCGATAAGTTTAAAAAGAGAGTCAAGAGAGGAGCTAAGAGGTGATTTCCGGAAATACCAACAGAAACAGGTAAAAAAATTAACATAAAATAACCGATTACGGTATATTTATTATGAATCAATACTTCAGAATCAACTATCCGTACGTACATTAAAGTCATAAGTTGGATGGGGACAAAGTTTTGCAAATAGATTCATTTAAGTATTGGAATTTATATTGCAAGGACTAAGGGATTTCCATTTAGAGAGAATTTCTATTACAGTAGATAAGTGTTATTAAAATAATATTATTTTCATAAATCGTTATAACTATTCATCGAACTTGGTTGTAACTTAACGACGCTTTACAACGACTTTTTATTTTCTGCCTAGTTTTTCTTTTTCTGTCCAATTAAATATATTATCATAATCTCTTTCAAGTGTGCTTTTTTTTCCGCTCCGGCAACTAGGCAAAGTGCGGCGTTGAGTTTCGCCACTCAATATGTATTGCATCGTAAAAAGGGGAAACCTGGGAACGGAATGTCTTAACACTGGTTTCCCACGGTTCCTACCCTGCTATAATCGGGATAAAGTGAAAATATACGTTATAAATAAATTCTACATTTAAAAGCTTATTAAATTTCTATAACTAATATATATTATTAGAATATGAATATAATAATATAGTGATGAGATTATGAAATAAAATAAAATAAATAAATAAAATAAAGACACTATGGCATGAATTAAAAAAAGATTAGATTCAAATAAAAATAGAGAAAATCACAACGACTAATAAAAGTAAAAAAAAACTACATAACAGAGTGACATGACTTTATGTTCTCTCTACAATACAAATGCTAGACATTCAAATGTAATCTGGTTATATTGCAATTCTCTTTAGAGCTTCTTCTATAGCTAAATAAAAGGAGTTTAGAATCAATTTCACGCTTCACTACACAAGGTGTCTTAGAGCTTGCATAGGTATTTCTCTTAAAACTGTTATATATATATATATATATATATATATATATATATATATATATATATATATATATATATATATATATATATATATATATATATATATATATATATATATATATATATATATATATATATATATATATATATATATATATATATATATATATATATATATATATATATATATATATATATATATATATATATATATATATATATATATATATATATATATATATATATATATATATATATATATATATATATACATACAAAAAATGACAAATATATCTGTTTTTGTTCGTACAAGCTATTCTCGACGTGGTTGGTATTTATACAGTGTAATAAGTTATTAAGCGTGTGGCTTCAAGCTATGGGAATGTACAGTTAATTTTCCGTGTCGCGTTTCACTCGACATTTCATGGAGATGCCATAGGGTTTATTTATTTAACACTGAAACACTAATTCCTTTGTATCTTTGTACCTACCTATATATACGATTCGTTCCTTTAATTATAATATTAATAAAATACAAAGAAATCATGGGCTCAGTATTACATTTTCCCTAATTTAGTCCCAAAGAAAATCCTAAAATAGCCTAAAAAAATAAAATCTGTCAATAAGAAACTAATTAACGCATAAATAGACCCACATTTACTTACGTCCCGTAGTAAAAAACTGAGATTAATTTACATATAAAGATTTAGAATAATAAAATAAAACTTAACTTAACTTAGAAATATAAACTATAACTTTCATCCGTTTCTACCTACATACCTGTTCTACCAGTGTTACGTCCCTGTACCATTTCCATATTTCCTCATCTAAGGTGCTAACATTGGTCATATTTTGCATCTGCGCTTTGATTACTACATAAATGGTATAAAGTTGCAATGTAACATTAGCTTTGTGTTTCGTTTTACACGAGTTAATGAGAGCTGTGAGGATTCTTTGTATTGCAGGCTATTTATAAGCAACTTGTTATATCTCGCATATAGCAAGGTATAAAGTGTAAGTAGTGTTCAAACACTCCGTTCTCCGTTATCTTTTCAATTCAAAAAAGAAAAAAATTATTTGATATTTTTAATTTTTTTTTTAGCTTCACGCTTTATCCTGCACATGGCAGGGTAGGCAGAGGGAACTGCAGGAACTATTGAAACCTAGTGTTAAGACACTCCGCTGCTCAGTCCCTGCTTTCTCCATCCCCGATATTTTTAATATTTTATTGTAATGTAGATTTTAAATACGTGTTAAATAAGAAGAAAAATTAAGACTTTTTTTATAAACTTGATGCTATAAGTGGTATTTTTTCATATTTTTTTATAAATAGAATAACTATAATATTAATAGAAACTTATAACAATCATTGAATAAAGTTCATGTAACAAATTTGCACAAAATTTGCTCTGACTTGGTTCAGTCTAAAATGTATATCGTGATAAAAAACGTACACAACCACAAATGAAGCTTTATTTACGCTATTTAAATTAATAATAATATACAAAGATATATTAATTATTTCTACTTTATATTTCAAAGGAAGCTTTTTCTTTAAATATTTCGAGATTCGAGCTTCTATATTCGAGCTTTGACAAAAGCTCAAAAATCTCGCAAAAGCACAGTCTAAATGTATAGAAGGACAGTTCTCAACATATGACATCTACAGAATACTTGGCAATACCAACTAATCTGTCTATCATCGTATTGCAGATATAACCGATTTAGACTGTAACATTATTGAAATAAAGTCTAAAATAGCCCAATTCTATATGACCTATATTGCTATCCTTATGCCCATAAATAGAGCTTTTTAGACGTTTGAAACCTAGGTCTTTATAAACGGCTCTGTGTGTTTCATCTGTAAATCGACTTTGCTGTGCCAAAATTGAGATTTCAAGAAAAATTATAACTTGAAACAAGTAAGCGTAGTATTAACTAGCCTTTATAAAGTAGATAAAATTATAAAACAAGTTAAAAAAATGATTTTTGTCATATCAAATAAATAATGTAAGTTATTGTTCCAAAATAAAACGCCATTTGTCAAGTATGACGCGAGCGTACACTGTACTGTCAGAGCGGGACAGAGATATATATCTTTCTCAATCAGTTATTTTTTGAATAAAGGATGACAGATTGACAACGTTTAATAGTATTTTGTAGGACGAGATCTATCGAGACTACCTCACGCGTTACACAGCACGCATAAATATCGTGAAATGGGAAAAAAGTCATGTGCCTAAACTATTAGTTCACTAGCTTTTTTGTATATAGCCTTGAAATATTTTACCCTACACAAAGACAAAGGCCGCGTTGTCAAACGCACTTGTATGTATTCCGCTACTAAACACGCATTATCTTTAGTGCTGCTAGCACGTAAAGCACTCTCTCTCTCTCTCTCTCTCTCTTTCTCTCTCTTAGGAAAATCCTAAAATTAACAAAATGAACAAATTGAGGACCGTCGTGGCGCAGAGGCGCAACGTCTGCCTGTAACGCGATGGTTTCTGGGTTCGATCCCCAGTCGGGGAAGATGGATTTTTCTATTTCCATTTTATTCGCTCTGGCAACTAAGGCAAAGCGCGGCGTTGAATTCCGCCACTCAACACGCAATGCCTCGAAAACGGCGGAAAGCGGAGACGGAGAAAGCAGGGACTGAGCAACGGAGTGTCTTAACACTAGGTTCCCACGTTCCCTGCAGTTCCCTCACTAAACCTAGTTTATTTACTTACCTTCCCTAAACTAGTTTAGATTTCTTATACGTAAAGTAGTTTCAGTATCTGTCAGGAAGGCAACACTGCAGTCGATATCAGATGGAAGATTTACCGAAGGATTGGCGCGAGACGGACTAATGGATTCAGATTTATCCGTTCAATGGTGATTTCACACTGATTTGACTTATTTTCTTTTTGTTATCCCATTTTGGAGAATAGGATAAAAGGATAGAGATTATCATAAATCCGTATCCCGCTTTATATCAAATCTTAATTGTCAAAAGTTCTAAACGTAATAGTTATTTATATATTTATTTAATTTAAGAAAAAATAATGTTTACGCATTTTTAGCGCGGGGCGGGCAGAAGAAACCTAGTGTTAAATGTGTGTGTGTGTAGCGGAACTCAACGCCGCGTTTTTTCTTGTTACCGATAAGAGCGAAATTTAAAAAATATAGCTTGTGGTAATTAAATATACAACTGTCGTTTACAATCAGAGGCTGCACAATTGATTGATGGAGGATAATGAAAAATAAAAATGTCATTAGGTATATTTATTATAGATACACACATTAGCTAACTAATGACTAACTATTATACGTCATAATAATTTATTCCAAAAGTTCCTATACCAGCGTAAAATAAAAAAAATACTGAAACTTACGTGCTACTATCCTAAACTATATGATTATGATATTACAATCCAGTCAATATGAAGTGACCACAATATCGCAATTTTTGTACTAGAACGAGTCTATTAGTTTATACGAGAAGAAATTTTCTTTGTTATTTTTTATTACTTAAGGAAATGTTAAATTACTATTGTAAAGCTTTTGAAGAGACCCGTCATGGAGCTGAGACGTAGCGTCTGCCTACAAACGCGACAGTTCGTGGGTTCGTTTCCCACTCGGGGGAGATGTATTTTTTAATTTTTTTTTGCTCTGACAATTAGGCAAAGCGCGGCGTTGAATTCCGCCACTCAACACAATGTCTTAATAGTAGGTTCCTGCGGTCCTCTCTGTCTCCTCTGCATCGAATGGAATTGTGAAGCTGAAAATTGGTGTTTTGATTTTGGTTTTCAAAACGATTATATATATATATATATATATATATATATATATATATATATATATATATATATATATATATATATATATATATATATATATATATATATATATATATATATATATATATAGCGCGTAAAGATATATTTTTCGAAGACGCATAAAAATTTAAGCATAGCTAGCTTAGAACCCAGATTACAACTTAAGCACCTCTTGGAAACTGCTTAAGAGCTACGAATTCGAATTCCACTACAAATAGTTCAAATTGTTAATGTTTTTTAAATATTTACCTTTTCATTGTGTGTAATGATAAAAATTAATTTAAGTTCTTTTTCTTTAGCCCGCCACCCATAATCACCTTTACCCTATATGCAGCATATAACAAAGATGGCAGATAGAACACAGTGTCTGTGCACTTCACTCTCCTCTTATTTTCTAAAATATGAGATTTGTGTGTTCGGTAGCGAAACTAAAAAATATAATCTGTTTTTTATATTTCAGCTTGATAATAGGGGCACGTTTTAATTAATTTTCTCCACGAATACCTTGTAAATTTTAAAAAAATATCATATTTAAGCAATTTAGACAAGTTTTATATGTAAAAGCATTTTATAAAAATAGTAATTTTTTTTTTAACTTCACGCTTTATCCCGCACATGGCAGGGTAGGCAGAGGGAACTGCAGGAACCATTTGAACCTAGTGTTCGTTGCCTAGTTCCTGCTTTCTCAGTCCTCGCTTTCCGCCTTTTTCGAGGCATTGCGTGTGGAGTGGCGGAACTCAACGCCGCCGATTTGCCTAGTTTCCAGATCGAAAAGAATAGATATAGAATAATCCACCTTCCCCGAGTGGTAATCGAATCCACCAACCGACGCGTTTACAGGCAGACGCTTACGCCTCTGCACCACGATAGTCCTCAATTTTTAGATGGTATTTAGAATTTTCGTTTCCTCATTCTGTTAAGATCGCAATTCTAGACTCTAACCTCTACGTGTAGCTGTATAGTATAACCAATTGAATATATATTTACATCATTTACGTAAAAAAACATAAATCTTAATTTAGAACTCATTAGAATTTTAAATAATATTTTCTACAAAGCTTTTGTCTTTTAAAAATAGTTGTTCGATCTACCACAAAGTTATTCCAGTATGAAATTTTTATCAGAACTAAAACTAATTTATTCCATTGTCGTCGAAACTTTTACTTAATTGCAAACTTTGGAACTGAGAAAAAATGGGAAAAGCTCCCCTATTGTGCTAGAATATATAGTCTAGGAGCTTACGGGTTTATAATAAATCCAAATATTAAATTTACACGACGGTCCACCGTCGTGGCGCAGAGGCGCAACGTCTGCCTGTAACGCGTCTGCCTGTCTGGGTTCGATCCCCAGTCGGAGAAGATGGATTTCTCTATTTCCATTTTCTTCGCTCTCGCAAACTAGGCAAAGCGCGGCGTTGAGTTCCGCCACTCAACACACAATGCCTCGAAAACGGCGGAAAGTGGGGACGGAGAAAGCAGGGACTAAGCAACGGAGTGTCTTAACACTAGGTTCCCACGGTCCCTGCAGTTCACTCTGCCTACCCTGCCATGTGCGAGATAAAGCGTGAAGTTAAATAAAAACGAAATTGAATTAAATATCTTTAAATAGCATTTTAGTATAACTAATGTAAGTATTTAGTCTTTATGTATCAAAATACCTGTATATTTTTGTGAACATGTCATATGAGTCTTAATTTTTTAGAACTTTTAATATAACAATATAACTCTATGCCTACGCTGCTGTATGAAAAAGTATTTAAAAGTCACCTAACCTTGTGTTAGAGACTTATGCTATGAAACAAACGAAGAAACACTATATTAAAAGAAAGAAAGAAAGAACGAAAGAACACTTTTATTTGGGACAAAATGACAATTAGGTACAAAATAAAAAGTCAATAATAATAATTAACTTATCATTTACCCAAAAAAAGAAATAAAATGAACGATAAAAAAAAGTAACGATACAAAAAAAAAATAAAGAAAAATAACCACTACAATATAGGTATAATATGACATGTCCCAAATAAGTATACCATTCAGCAATTCGTAGGTGTGAACACCTAATGCTGGTTTTCAAGGGTACCCTTTTTTGATGACGGTATATATTATTAAATATATTGCATATATAGTAGTTAACACTGTATTTACAATAATATTCCTTGAAATTTTTGCTCTTAGACAACTTTTATTCAAAATCGGTTGCAAGCTCTTGTTCTATCGAAAATTTATTTGACAGTTTCGCGTTTGATTATATGGCGGGAGTCAGAAACTTCGTGGTTACAACTTAGACTGAGTTCGTCAGTGGACTTATCATCTTTATCTCAGTACGTCTAGTAGAATAAAAGCTTACTGTACGACAACGGTTTCTAGTTCAATAGAGTTCAAGTATAAATAAGACGGGGTAAAGATCCACTCTCCACTTGGTAGCAAAACTGAAGATAATGAGTGCTTAAAGGCAAAATTTTTACCTAGGTTCCTTTAACAACTTTAAATAGGTTTAAAATTATATTTAATAAATAAATAGTGACAATGAGGATATCGCGCGTTATCGCGCAGAGGCGTAAGCGTCTGCCTGTAAACGCGACGGTTTCTGGGTTCGATTCCCACTCGAGGAAAATGAATTTTTCTGTTTCCATTTTCCTCGCTCTGGTAACTAGGCAAAGCGCGGCGTTCCCTCTGCCTACCCTGCCACGTGCGGGATAAAACGTGAAGCTTAAAAAGAAAAAAAAAACTGACAATTGATACACGATATCGATCGATATATGTAAAGAATGTAAAAGCTGAAGGTTGAACGTAATAACAAGAGTGAAGTAAGATGGACTGCAATAGTGGCTTAAATTCATAAAAAAGTATAGAAAGGCATAGACTGACTTCAAAATAAGACGGTTGTAATTATTTCAATTCTTCGGTCTGGTCAAAAAATAAAACGCCGCGTTGATTCAACAGAGTATCAGATTGTCGAAGCAACGGAGTGTCGTAACACTAAGTTCCTATGGTTCCTGCCGTTCCCTCTGCCTACCCTGCCAAGTGCAGGATAAAGCGTGACAGCAAGCAGCAGTTTCCAATACCTATATACATATATGAGGTATAGAAATACAAAAAGATATAATAAACCCTATTTCTTTACCATTCATCCATTAACGTTTAAACCCATTTCACAAAAAACACTCTCACTCGGTCTCAAGAGCATTCCTTCGACGCAATCACTCTAGTTTTGCGGAAGCAATAACATTTACCGGCATTAAAGACGGACGATTAATCAAACGGCAGGTAAGTAGTGGGTACATTTTACAAAATATCTTTATTGTACTTAGAAATTTTAAGTCTTTTTTGGGTATAATAATAAAAGTATAAATCGATACTTACGGAAATTATACGACAATTAATATAATTTAATTTAAAATTTACATTCAATTAATATAGATATGTATCGTAGTTTTAGTTGTTTGAAAACCTTTACTCGAATTCCCTTAAACGACATTTGGATATATTTACAAAAATAAAAAGGGCGTTTAAAAATCGCCCCTAATAAAATATGTGACTCTACTGAATTATGTATGTATATTTACTTTATGATGTACATCTTCACGCTTTATCCCGCATATCATGCAAGATGCAATCCGATGCATCCCGTGCAAGGTGAACATAGTGTAAAAATACTAATTTACTATCAATTTACTTAAATAAACAGCAAAATTTGTAGTAAGACAAAAGGAACCGCAGGAAACGTAGAAACCTAGTGTTAAGACACTCCGTTCTCCGTTCATTTCCACCTTTTCGGGGCATTGCGTGTTGTGTGGCGGAACTCAACTCCGCGCTCTACTAACTAGAACAATACAATCTAAAGTTAAAAGCTCCACAAATCCTTTAGTAAATTAGTACATCGTTCGCTAAAGAACCGAATTGTGTACGAAAGATATAATTTACCGCAATTTATTGTTTCAATTGAAATCCAAAGCGAATAGCTTTGGACTTTGTATTGGAATTACGTGTTACTCTATTGTGTCAATATATGTTGAGTTTTCAATTCATCATAGCGACCCTTATGACATAAATGTGGAGATATATTTTGCTATATGTCGACGTAGTGCAGCGGTAGAACGACGGTTGTTGGTTCGATTACCAGTTGTAGGAATGAGTTGTTTAGTAACTTGATTAAGTGAGCTTGGTAATTTTGTAAGAAAGTGTTTCGAAAGGTAAAATTAGTAGTTTAAGCATAGTAAGAGTGAGTATTAACTAGTTTATGATATACAAGTATATATAAAGTATGATAGGTTCGATATACATATATATATATATATATATATATATATATATATATATATATATATATATATATATATATATATATATATATATATATATATATATATATATATATATATATATATATTTATATATATATATATATATATATATATATATATATATATATATATATATATATATATATATATATATATATATATATATATATATATATATATATATATATATATATATATATATATATATATATATATATATATATATATATATATATATATATATATATATATATATATATATATATATATATATATATATGTGTATATATATACACTCTGCCACCACTGACCCTCGCTACAGTACCAAAATCTTTCATGACAATGGGAACGGAATAGGTTACTTGTTGTAACTAAAACGTCTTGCTACCTCTTCAATATGGGAAGATTGGGTTATTTCTGCCTCACACTAATATTTAATTACTTAATCTTACACTTATAACTTAAAAGGCTATTTCTGATTACACTAATTCCACGAAATATCCTTACTAATTATAGTCAAATAGTAAATTCGTGTTGATTTATATGTTTGTAATTCTTGCCTTTATTTCAAGCTTTATAGGTAGATACTTAAGCTTTATAGGTAGATTTGCGAAATAGAGGGCCCCACGATACAGGTCTTCTAGTGTGGGGTTCAATTATAATTAAAAATTTTAAAATTGCCAAAACCATAATGCACCTCAACCAATGGGAAACATTGTAATAGTTTAAGTTAAGTTTAAGAAGGTTAATTGTGTCATATGTTTTAATCTATTACGTAAGCATTGTGTTTTTTCAATAAAGTTATTATTATTATTATTAAAGCGAACCCTGCAAACCTGGTGTTTACATTCCAATTCTTGCATATTGAAAAAAAGGTCTTAAAATCGGAATTTATCTTCAAATAATCTATTCCCCTAGCGAGATTCAAACCCACGACATACCGTTTACAATCAGGCGCTGTCCCACTATTAAACCATAGCCTTATAAAAAGTCCTAACAACTAGTAACAATACCAAAGAACCAGTTAAACCAATGATAGTATAAAAATTATTATTTATTTTATAATGCTTAAAAGCCTTCACATTTTACTTTCATAACTTCTGATTATCAAATCTCTTAACCTCTTATAGTTAAAGGTATTATATACATATATTTAAATAACACTGTTATCCTAAACAAAGTGTTGGTACTATGACCACTGGATTTTATTAGAGAATGATCCTTTCCGGAATTCCTATCCGGAATTTCGACTTTATTTTTACTTACATAAGGTTAATTTTACCATAAAAAAGATTTGTCGAGGGAATTTAGATTAATTACACACAGGCATAATTGGTACGTCGATATGGAATGGATTTTGTGTCTTTACCCTTATGTCATGTGCTCGATAGTCGCTAGCGTATGCGTTTTATTATTTTAAAGAGCGTTGGCTAAAATAGTTATATTAAATTGAGTTAATATAGATGCTCGTTGCCATGGCAACGTCTGTCACACAAAATATAAGTGTAAATTTTCAAACATATGGTGGTAAATGTGTATAGACATTGACTCGGGGACGGAGAAAGCAACGGCGTGTCTTTACACTTGGTTCCTATGATAACCTATAAAGAATAATAATAATAATAAATTTAAAGCACTTTATAAGTACTATTATTGAAAGTGTTAGTGTTCTGCACGTCTCCTACACATACATAAACTATAAGATAAATTCGTTCGTCTGTGTAACTTTCTTAAAAATAGTCCAAAGTACTACTATATTTACTTCATGTATTATATATATATATATATATATATATATATATATATATATATATATATATATATATATATATATATATATATATATATATATATATATATATATATATATATATATATATATATATATATATATATATATATATATATATATATATATATATATATATATATATATATATATATATATATATATATATATATATATATATATATATATATATATATATATATATATATATATATATATATTTCTTAGAAGTAATATTATATAACAAAACGCTTAAAGCTTTGCTCAGCTTTCCTTTTTATCCTCAAACATCTTATAATTTGAGCTTAGCAAAAGCTACACCAATTGCAATATTATCTCTGTAAAAATAAAACAAATTACAATATATTTAAGAGGTATACAAAACACTTATAACAATTTCACTCCTTGTGTTAAGTTACTTTTAACTACTGCCATAGTGACTACAGTTAACTAACGTCATAATAATATCAGGGAGATTGATGTTACTCTTGACGACTGTTTTTGAAACATTATTCTATAACTGGCTTAAATATTAATGACAACTAAATAAATAAATATAATTTAGTAATTTTACTAGCTTCACGCTGTATCCCGCACATGGGCAGGGTAGGCAGAGGGAACTGCAGGAATCATACGAACCTAGTGTTAAGACACTCAGTTGCTTAGTCCCTGGTTTTATCCGTCCCCGCTTTCCGCCATTTTTAAGGCATTGCGTGTTGAGTGGCGGAACTCAACGCCGCGCTTTGCCTATTTTGCCAGAGCGAAGAACATGGAAATAGAAAAATTCATCTTCTCCGACTGGGGATCGAACATAGAAACCGTCGCGTTACAGGCAGACGGTCCTCGTAATTTTACGATTTGTATAGAAATTTTAATTAAGTAGGATTGAATGTGGTTTTTTATAAGTCTTTTAAACACAGAGAAAACATAGTGTAGAAACACTCTGTTCTGCATTGGCAGATAAGTAGTAAGTAGTACTCAACTATCATTATCATTACATATCAAACGTTTAGTTGCGCACACTTAAAGAGGCGAGTTTTTGACCTAGAATTTTACTTTTGGTACCGTTTTAAAGCTCTCGAAAAGGCGGATTGGTGAAAAATATATACGATATTCTAACTTGAACTTTTCAATTGACAATTTATCATACAAACCGAATCATACTAAGTTCTGTAAATTTCTTTATTTTTACTTTTACTGCTATATACTGGTTTACAGCATAAGGCTAATAATTACGAAGCAAATTTCCATATTTTTATCACGTAATTAACTAAAAAACCATTCTTTAAGGCCCAGACACATAAAAGTTGATTTAAAAATACGAGTATGACAGACGAAGCGCGTCGAACCGCCTTTGTAACGACTTCGAAGAAAGGAATTGCGTTTAACGTTCACGCTTTTTAGGTTAAGGTTTCTTTCAATGTATTTTTAAATTATTTTTCTTTTTGATAATTGTAGTAAAGTTAAATTATATTATTAATTTTGATATAAATGAGAATAATGTAAAAAAAATCATGTACAAAAGCGGTATTACTTTTGGATAAATAAACTATGCTCTATACTTTATGCAGTTTTTCTATATCTTAAGGCAAGACACCTAGTGTTAAAACACTCCGTTTCTCGTTTTTCATACAATTTTCAAGGCATTGCATATTGAATAATAGAACTAAATATCGGGACATGCCTAACAGAGCAATGAAATGAAAATAAGCAAATAACTATACCACAATTTAATTATTCATCTATTATTACTATTTTTTCTCGTAGCTTCACGCTTTATCCCGCACATGGCAGGAGAGGCAGAGGGAACTGCAGGAACCATACGAACCTAGTGTTAAGACACTCCGTTACTTAGTCCCTGCTTTCTCCGTCCCCGCTTTCCGCCTTTTTTTGAGGCATTGCGTGTTGAGTGGCGGAACTCAACGCCGCACTTTACCTAGTTGCCAGAGCGAAGGAAATGGAAATAGAAAAATCCATCTTTCTCGACTGGGGATCGAACCCAGTAACCGTCGCGTTACAGGCACACGTTGCGCCTCTGCGCCACGACGGTCCTCTATAATATGTTTATTTTAACTATATTTGCTTTATGCTATGTATTGCAATTATTACATAAATTAATGTTTTTAATTTATAAAATGCAATTCTCTACCGAGAATCTAATTACTGTCTCATAATACACGCAAAATGTTATAAGCCAAAACGTCTCATTCTAGCAGGAATCGAACCTGTTATTACTTCCATCACATTTATAGTCAGGCTGTCCCACTATGACACGTTGATATAGCATATTGAAGTCAATCAAACGCATATATATATATATATGTATCTCTCGAAATCTCGCCCTTTCTTTACGAGCGATGTATTGGACAGTAAAAATCACGAAGTTAGTACGTTTATGACTTGTATTTAGGTCACCAATTTGTTTTATGCTTAGATTTTTCTTCGTAAAGCTTTTTTAACTTAATTTTAGAGCTTTTAAAAGTTGTATGATTCGATTGTATATACATTTTTGTTTCTCTATATATTCATTAGTACAGTAGGCAATGAGTATATAGTGTTAAGACACTCTGCTTCTCCTTTAAACATTGAATGTTGAGTGGCGGAACTTAACACCGCGCTTTGTCTTATTATCGAAGTCAGAACGTGAAATATGTATAGTATGGATTAGTTTTTCTAACTTAGTGCAGCTTAATTAAGTGTGTGTTGGTCTCATTGATTTGAATTAATTTATTTAGTAAATTAGGTAATGTGTGATCGTAAAAAGAAGTTAGTAAGCTATTTGTGTTGGATTTGAACCCATAGCCCTTACGGAGTAGAATACCTATTTTTAAATGTGTTTTAAATATTAAGGTATGTAAGTAATTAAAAATTGTCTTGATCTTTTTCTGTAGTCAGTACTTACAGTTTATTGTTAGCAATAAAATTTATATGTTGTTGTTTTGATTGAAATGGGCGATATAAATGGGCTCTTAATAAAAAATAACAAAAATATACTTCTCTTGAAATTACAAGACAAAAAAATTAAAAATTCAGACTTGAACTTGCACGTGCGTTTTTAACGAAAGTACATGAAGATTAATATAAGATATATACAAGAGTCTGTGGTAGAAGAGGTCTCTGTTAGGTTTAGGTTTAAAGAAAAAGACATAGTCACTTACATGAGAACATACATACAAAAGTTAAAATACAAAAAATAGTCGCCAGGTTATTTAGAACTCAATTAACGATAGTAAGATATTATTACAAGTGTATCACATCGTTAGTATATCAATTATTTTGTAAAATATGTTGTGAAAGCTGAGATTTAAATTCATTAATTGCTTATGGTAGACAGTTATTAGTTGTAAAGTTGTGCTGTGTACAACTAATTACCGTCTACTTGCACGTGCGTTTTTATCAAAAGTACATGAAGATTAATATAAGATATATACAAGAATCTGTGGTAGAAGAGGTCTCTGTTAATTCTTGTAAGTTATTTTATTTTCTTAAGTTATCATCACGATTTGACACCTCACTATTTTAGCTTCACGCTTTTTTCCGCGCATGACAGGGTAGGCAGAGGGATTCGCAGGAAACTTGCGAACCTAGTGTTAATAAACTCCGCTCCCCTTCTCCTTTTAATCGAGGCAATATGTGTTCAGAGGCGGAACTCAACGCCGCGCTTGCCTTTATGAATTGCCAGAGCGAAGAAAAGGGAAGTGAAGTAATCCATCTTTTGCGAATGGGAATTGAACCCACAAACCGTCGCGTTTCCAAGCAGATGCTGAACCTATGCAGCACGATGGTCTTCTCAAATCTTACAATATGTTACTTAAATATATAAATGAGAACAACAAAAACAACATGTATACTGAAATATAGCTTTTAATCACTTTAATAATAATGTTGATATTTACATAGCGCTTACTTCTAAATACGAACATACATAGTCTACAGTAAATATTGTAAAAACTGTACTCGCGTACAACTGAACTGTACTTATTCTTCAATACGACACTCTACAAGAAACCCTTTAATTTCATCATGAATAGAATAAAATATTCTAATGAACATCATGATTGTAGTTGTAAAATTAAAAGAATTGAACTCATGTAGTCAAAATTGTATAAAATGTGTAATTCAATAAATCATGATGTTATAATTAAGAAATTTATAATTTGTAGTAATTTGGTAAAGCGAGATTTGAATCTCGATCTTTTTAATGTAAAGATTAAGTTTTAAACTAGTTGTATGGAGATTAAATGACAAAAATAAACTTGTTTTAGAGAAATTATTTTATTTATTCTTTCATCCTCGAGTGGAAATCAAACCCACGATCTTACCAAATTATTTGTACCATAAATTTCTGAACAAAAAGCATTATTTGAACGTAAACGTTTAAAATACATTAAAAAATTACATATAAAACGTATAAAAGTTGAACAAAATTCAACTTAAACTAAAGCGACCATACAAATAACATACATGTAACTGAAGTACAATACATTGTGTATATAAAATAAAATAACACGTGGTTAAATAAGCACCTCAAACGAATATTCTGTCGAAATGCACCGAACTATTTACTTATATGACGTATGCAGTATATATATATATATATATATATATATATATATATATATATATATATATATATATATATATATATATATATATATATATATATATATATATATATATATATATATATATATATATATATATATATATATATATATATATATATATATATATATATATATATATATATATATATATATATATATATAATATATATATCATTTAACATTTAATTCATTCCATATTTCTGAAATTTGGTGCAAATCGACAATTGTACAATAAATCACTAGGAACTATATCCATATGTACTATTACCATATATTTTCATACAAAATGAAGTTAAAAAAGATTATACTCATACATTTGGGATATAGCTTTATCCCCCGAACAGAGAGAAGAGAATTTTCTCCACTTTACGCCTAAATCCTTGTCAAAATTCAAATACAATTAGAATTTACTTCAACTGGGCTACGAACCCGTGACCGTTAAGCTAAAATTAGTCTTCATACAAAACGTCCAACAGACGTACGGACATGTAAAAACGTTTTCCTATAATTGACTCACTAATCTATAGTATATAATAATTTCAAAACATTTTATTTCATAATTTCATTAAGTTAATGGTACTTTATAGATATTTACAAAAAAAAATAAAGTAAGTGCAAAAATGTATTCATATTGAAGCTTTTTGACAATTTTTGAAATGTATGTCCATACGTCTAAAGTCTAAAAGTCAGTTATACAACATTAAAACAAACAAAACAATATGAGAGCTATCAACTAAAATAATATTAACTTAGATAAGAAGTTATATATTTTAGTACACTTACGTATGCAATTATGATGTTAGAGCTTAAAGTTCATGGAGAGCTTAAATTTGTTAAACATGAAAGTTTAATTCCAAAACTGCTATAATTTAGTTGCAACATGTGATTTGGAATGAAAGAGCGGTGTTCAATCGCTTTATAGAAACTATTGACTCAATCAATAGCTGAAAAGCGTCTAAACCATTCAGTCTCATTATTGAAATAATTATTAAACCATAATATTTTAGTCCAGAAATGTTAGAAATATGGAATTCATAAAGGAATGTCGAACAAATTTAGAATAATCAGTCTTGAAATCGATGAAGACGCCAGTTGGCAAGTAAATGGAAAACTAACACACTGTCCTAAAAGAAAACAATAAATACTTAAAGTATGAACGTCTAAGTTATAATGGCTTGCCTTCTACTTAACGAATGGTCCATTTTTACGCAATAGTAAAAAATCTAGCACAAGTTATTTACACGAGCACCGCAAAATAATCCACTGCACGCATCGTCCTTATCACTTCACTGTATCACTAAAAGCTCGTTGGCACTTAAGTTTGTCCGTTCGCGGAGCTACTACACTTCCGTGCCGTCCTCGCCTTCGTCTTCGAACAGTGGCTCGCTTGGACTCACTTCCGTGCTTGGCTTTTTCTTAGGCTTAGGAGGTGGTCTTGGAGGTATTTTGCCACTTCTTCCCATTGTTCCCGTTGTTGATTGGTTCAACGACAAATTGCTTTCGTTCTTTCTTGGGTCATCTTTAGAGGGTGAGCTTACTTCATTGCTTTCCGCTCTTGGATTTCTTCGAAGTGAGCCAGTCTCTGGTTTTCCCTTCCGGCTTAAAGTGCTATTGTCGGATATTTGTGACTGAGCATCTGCGTTTCTATTGTCCATCATGTTTACCATTTGTTTTCTGGGTTCTGGCTGTGGAGTCGATGTGTTCTTAGCTGTCCAACTCATTCTTGGGCTTAACGGCTCTTGCGGTCCAGGTGTTGACATCTGATTAGATAACTGGGAACTAATGCTGTTCCTGGTAGGTGTAAATGGCGGTGGAACGGGCGATGGTGCTGGTTCCTGCTCTTCTATAGGGGCATAGTACACTGGATGAGGGTTTGGATATACAGTTGGCGTTGCTGGCAATGGCCTATTTCTCATAGGGGAAAACTGCTGTTGCTCCAATCCAGCTTTGTTAAGTGATAAAACTGAACTGCCATCAGCTGTTGTACGTAAACCCAAATTATCGTACAAAGGCTCTTGTGCTTCAGCGCTAGGAAGTATCGCAGTCGATGCTGTGCTGGACCAAGATGGTATTCGCGGTCTCCTGGGAATGGTGACGTAACCTTGTCGTGGAGTGACCACAGGTGGAGTTATTGGAGTAGTAAATGGGGACTGTGATCGAGAATACGGTAGAGTACGGAAGAGATTTTGATTGGTGGTCATACCGTAGATCGGCGAGTGAATTGGGCTCACGGGGTTAATTTGTAATCTGCTTGTATCAGGGACAGTTGATGCATTACTCGCTGCAGGAGATATTTGTGGAGCTCTTGGTGGGAACGATAAGAGATCTGGTGGGTACGCTCGCCCGTCGGTACGCCCATATTCGACATTAAGTGCGTCTTGTGATCGTTTACCATGCTGATCAAACTCTAGTGATCTCTTCTCATCGTCGTTATGAGCTGAAAGAAAATAAATTTCAATATAATATAAGTAGGTAAGTAGGTAGGTCGCGTTTTGTACCGAAAAACTTTACTACAGAAAAAAATACATATACATTAACGTTATTTATGGGTTACGATTATAATTTAAAAAACGTCGTTTAGAAGATACCAAAATTAAAATAAATTTTTTTACTATCAATACAATAAAATAATAAAATTCTTTCAACTTACCAAAAACAGAATCATTGTCGAGCAATGTTTTGTTCAATTCTGACATCTCCGTTGCACTCGTGATAGAAAGAGGTGCATCATATCTCCTGGGAGGTTTCGTCACGGGATTCACTGCTGTTATCAAGCTTTTCTCCATTTCCGGTATCACCGACCCTTCTATCAGAGCCTCTCCGTTAGAATTCTCTTTCTTTTTTTCTGAGTTACGTCTTCTACAGCAACAGTAACAAAGGATAACTAATATTATAAGAAGAATTGTGGCAGCACATGAGACTCCAATTAAAACTGGTAGCATGTTATTATCCATCCCTGGTGGTACAACTATGCCAGGAGGAGTGTGAGTTATTGCTAAAGTTAAACTTCTCTCTTCCACTCCGCCTGCATTTTTGGCAACACATAAATATTCTCCATTATCATCACTTCCAGCGTCAATAATTGTCAAGTTGACCCATTTGCTATTTTCAACGCTGCTTTGTGTTACGTAATATTTTATTTCGCCCTGATATCGGTATGTGCCATCAATTATTTGGGCGTTCAGAACCCAGTTAACTTCTGGTAGTGGATTGCCATTGACTTGACACGAAAGAGTGATATTGGAATCTGATGATCTCAGTGTTGTCTTGGTCGAGGGAAAGACAATGCTTGGCCTGCAAGCAAAGTCATTAGAATCTAGCTCCTTCCATAGCTTGTTGTGAACTTTTGCTGGTTCCGCACACGCTATAGGCGAGGTGTACAGATTTTTGCTGATAACCCAATTCCTGAAGGGTTGCAAATAGCAATCACACCTCCAAGGGTTGTCGTGAACGTCCAAATTAGACAAAGATGTTAAAGCACTCAGCGAATCTACTTTTAGATGTTCTAATTTATTACCATCGAGACGTAAAATATTAAGTTTTGGCACATTCATGAACGTTTTCACACCTAATTGAACGATGCGATTATTACTTAAGTCCACTTTCTGCAAAAATGGTAGATTATTGAACAGACCATCCTCTAATTTCTCAATATGATTGTCATTCAGTAAAATCCATCTTATTTTCGCCGTTTCTCTAAACGTGTCCGCGTGTAACGTTTTGAGGTCGTTTTTCGATAAATCTAGTTCGATCATGATCGCGAGGCCGCTTAATCCGTTCTTATGAATAGTTATAAGTTTACATTCTCTTAATATTAATTTCTTTAAGTTGATTAATCGGACATCTTCGAAAGCGTGCCTCGTGATCTCGTATAGTTCGTTGTTTGTAAGATCGAGTATTTGTATTTCAGTGCTAAGAGTTTTAGGTATGTCGTGGAAGTTAGAGTGCGAGCAGTCGGCTTGTTTGTTTCCGCTTGCCCAGACGCATTTGCATTCTTGCGGGCAGTTTGCTGTGAAATCTGCTGTGACGAACGATAGCCCCAGGCTTAAGGCGAGCACGCAGTGCAGCATTCGAATTTCCATTTTGTATCCTTTGGAATCCTGTAACAAAATAATACATATGTTAGATTTATGGCATCATAGTATAAATTTATTTTGTAAACGAACATTGTGTATAGTTTCTAATATTTATGATTTTCTTAAAAAAGTGCAACCAAATCATAAATTTAATATTTTTACTTAGTTGAGGTTTACAACATGTAAATATTATTAATTTATGTACAATCTTTCATAAAGATAAATGAAAATAAATCTTGAACAAATAAAAATCAAACTAGATTTCATTCTAAAGTATTCTTATAATATCTCTAAAGCTACATTTAATTAAAGTACCAAACACATCCTGTTGCAAATGTTATATTAAAGCTCAGTCTTAAACAAAGCTCAAATAAACTTAAAGTCGAGCTTTCAAATTAAGACAAGGAATTCTATACCCAAAAGGGGTTGTCGCATACCACGCTTTACTTAGAGGCAATAAAAAACGTTACAGCTTTACACACTGTATTCGTGTTCTGATGTTTAAATTGCAATAATACTTAAAATAGATGTTTACATATTGTGTAATAGCTTTTGGTATGGCTTACTTTGAATAAGCTTACGGTATAAAGACAAAGTGGTATAAGTTGGAATTGTATATTAGAGATATACTTTCCTAACGCCTTTGAAGACCACTGTGGCGTTGGCCGCCTACCTAGCGACGGTTGTGGGTGCTATTCCCACTCGGGGAAGATGGATTTTTCTATTTCCATTTTCTTCGCTCTGGAAACTAAGCAAAGCGCGGCGTTCCGCCACTCAACACGCAATGCCTCAAAAAAGCAGGGACTAAGCAACGAACACTAGGTTCCTATGGTACCTGCAGTTTCCTCTACCTACTCTGCCATGTGAAGGATAAAGCGTGAAGACAAAAAATAAACTTTCCTAACGCAATTTTTTTCCCATTTTCACATGCACATATGGAATTTCATATAGAATATTTGTAGTTTAGATTGCATATACATATACTCATACATATACCTATACCTATGACAAAGTAATAAACTTTTTAATCAGTAAATATTATTTCATATCTTATTTAAAGATAGGCCATTTCATCTACAGACTATAACCAGATGTAAAGTTACTTTCAGATAAACATACGATCATAAACTATAAGGAGATGGGAAGAGTGTCGAAAGATTTTTTCTTACTTTGGTAACATGTTTGTTATAAATCACAGTTACTGTTTATACGCGGCGATGTTTCAATCAGTGTGGACGTGTCTTTACATTTTGGTTAACAGCATCTGTTTTTCTTCTCGAATTGGTGAATGTTTCAGTTTATATACTAATACAATCTTTTATTTTTAAAAAAATATTTCGCATATTGCCATACTGTATAACGATATACCGTTTTTTATACTTTTAAAGACTGGAGGAGCCATTGACTTTGACTAAAATCATTATTAATAGCTTATTGAAGAATATTTTAGCTTTTTGCATTCCTATTCTATACAAAAAGTTATGTATGGCAACTATTGATATTATATACTACTTTTACAATACTGGCTTTCTTAACTTACCTAAGTTAGTTATAAAATAACGAGCTTTTAAATTCTATTTGATGCAAATGGTGCAGAAATATAAAATATACAATTTTTTTAGCTTCACGCTTTATCCCGCATAGGATCCTAGTGTTAAGACACTTCGTTGCTTTCTTTGTCACCGCTTTCCGCCTTTTTGAAGGCATTGCGTGTTGAGTGGCGTAACTCAACGCAACGCTTTGCCCAGTTGTCAGAGCGAAGAAAATTTAAATAAAAAAATCCATCTTCTCCGAGTGGGAATCGAACCCACAAACCGTACAAATATATAATTTACAGTAAATTTTTAATTATTGTTCCAAAATCCCCAAAGTGGGAATATAATTTACACTTAACCCTTTCATCCTGCAACACATTGGAAGTTGCTCATTACACGTCCGGTTTTAATTAAATTCGTCAAATTTCAAGGGAAATACAAATATATTTTGACGCTTCATATAATTTTACACGTGACAACGATGATTTTGTATCGTTTTTATACAAATAAATTTTAATTTTTTTTTCTATTTGTTTTTTTTTTATTATTGCAGGACTGAAATTCACTGTTTCTATATTATTATTAATTTTGAATATGTTTGATTTAATATATTTGAAATTAAATATCTGAAGGCCGTCGTGTCGCAGAGGCGTAAGCGTCTACCTGTAAACGCAACAGTTTTAGGGTTCGATTCCCACTCGGGGAAGATGGATTTTTCTATTTCTATTTTCTTCGCTCTGGAAATTAGGCAAAGCGCGGCGTTGAGTTCCGCTACTGCCTCAAAAAGGTGGAAAGTGGGGGCGAAGAAAGCAGGAACTAAGCAACTGAGTGTCTTGACACTATGTTCATATAGTTTTTGCAGTTCCCTCTGCCTACCCTGCAATATGCGCGATAAAGCGTGAAGCTAAAAAAATGTAAAAAAGCTTCGGAAATAAAAGATTTTAAACTGAATAAATAAATAAAACTTATACACCTCAACTAGCAAATGTCTTGTCAACATCAAAATAGAAAAAAAAACAATTAACATATGGTAAGCTTTAAAAAAATTCAAAGCTTCCACTAAATACAATACATTATGAGTACAAATAAAGCTCACCTAATACGCGTTTGATTTGACAGCTTAAGTAAAAAGCTCGTTAGGGGTAGTTTACGATAATTATCTTAAACGCGGCGACGGCGACGCGTGAACAGAGCAATTTGACCTAAGTGCGTTCCACTGTGTGATCTTACATGTGATTGTGACGAGCTTACTGCAAGATAGAAGCTTTATAGAAAAGCTTATTATTATAAAAAGGTATTATTACAATTAGCACAAACTTCGCAATATCTCGAGAATTGCGTCAAATAGGAAAACATGTGTTTTGATACTACATCGATACTATCCGCTTTAAGCGAAAGAGCGTAAAGCGCTTTTATTATTATAATTTTAGTTAGACGCCTGATTATGTGCAACGGTAATAGGTTTAAAGTGCACTGGAAGTTATTTGATTTGTTGATATGAAGAAGTTGTTAAGGTTATTTAATGCAACGATTTTAAGATATACTAATAGTTAGATTTAAGATATACTAATAGTAGAGGACCGTTGTGGCGCAGAGACGTAACGTCTGCCTGTAACGCGACGGTTTCTGGGTTCGATCCCCAGTCGGAGAAGATGGATTTTTCTATTTCCATTTTCTTCGGCAAACTAGGCAAACCGCGGCGTGGAGTTCCGCCACTCAACACGCAATGCCTCGAAAAAGGCGGAAAGCGGGGACGGTGAAAGCAGGGACTAAGTAACGGAGTGTCTTAACACTAGGTTCCCACGGTCCCTGCAGTTCCCTCTGCCTACCCTGTCATATGCGGGATAAAGCGTGAAGTTAAAAAAAAAAAAAGAAACTAATAGTTAAGAACAAGTTTTCAATATAAGATTTTTTCATATTTAAATTAAAAAGAAAATAAACCTAGAATAACAAAATATTACAAAATTTAAGCTATATATAATACAAGTAAGTAAAAACGCTGTCGCTTCTAACATGTGCTCATCTAATAAATGTAGGTAGTACGCGTGACGCTCTCTTTCTACGTATATATAACGTAATGTCGTAATTCCGAGCCGCGTTATTAGAACAAGCGGTGTTCTGATATATTATTTGTATGCATATATAACAATTCTATTATTTTTTAGCGACACGCCGTATCCCGCATATAGTAGGATAACTGTAGAAATACATATAAGATACATATACTGTAAATTTAAAATATCATATGTACTTAGAAGTACTAAGTAATATTAAATATAAAAAATGTAAAGATTATTATAGATGTTCATTATGATAAATTTTAATTCTATCTTATTTTCTATATATTATGTAATGTATGTATATATATATATATATATATATATAAATATATATATATATATATATATATATATATATATATATATATATATATATATATATATATATATATATATATATATATATATATATATATATATATATATATATATATATATATATATATATATATATATATATATATATATATATATATTATCGACAAGTAGGAAAGCAAGAAACGGAGTGATTTAACACTAGGTTCCCACGGTTCCTACGATTCCCTCTGCCTACCATGCTATGAGCGAGATAAAGCGTGAATATAAAACAAAACTAATTTAGTATGAAACCCTCTGAAGAGATAACTAAGTTCACTGTCTTATACAAAGCTGATTAGATAGCATACAATAGACTGGAAATTAAGTTTGGGAGAATATGGAGACGACATTCTTCATCTTTGCTTTTGCTTGTTTCAGATCATATATTCTATATATATTTCACCAAAACATTATCTTATATATGAATGTCATATATATACATGTTCTCTGTCAATATATATAATATATGTATATATATGAGTAGACTATACTCATAATTATAGAGACAATGCGTGGCATTCAGAGAACTTTCAAAGATTAAGCTTTGATTGACCCGCATGTGCGAGTTAGGTAGGAGCTTTGTATGGATACGCTTTTTATATTATTTTATTTTTATTTAAAGAAAGATGGAAATATTACGCTCTAAAAAAATTCAATTTACCATATTTGTGTTAATTCAAAATCAAAATCTTTTGTAATGTATCACTTATAATTTATCTATTATTTAAAATATAAAAAAAATCTTAAAATATCTATCTTATATTAAAAATGCGCATATACAGTAAATATCAACATAATGTCATCGCTCGTTAGATTACCGTTAAAGTAATTGCCACTTTCCCGTTTTCCTTTTATTCTTTTAAAGAGGTAATGTGCCAACATTAGTGTTCATTGTATACAATAGTTTTATATGGACAGGTTAAAAATATGTTTAAAGTATTTAGTTTAGCTGATTAAGAAAATTCTTCAATTTGTACTGTACTTTTTACTTTTTTTTCATTTGACCTTATCATAAAGACAAGACGTATTGCTGTCAGTAACAGAAAGAACGGTGCCTTAGCTAAGTTGGTGAGACGGCAGAACGTCAGCATCGTTGCACGTTTGGCCGTACAAAATGCGGTTCTAGTTCCGACACTGTTATATGGCAGTGAAACGTGGGTATTACAGAAGAAGAATGAAAGGAATATGAATGCTGTGGAGATGCGATCTCTTCGAAGGATATGCAGAGTCAGCTTAGCTGACCGAATCCGCAATGAAGAGATACACAGGATGGTAGGTACCAGCGAGGATGTCACAGTGAGAATGAAGAAGAACGTGCTCAGATGGTTTGGGTACGTCAAAAGAATGAGTGATGAAAGATGGTATAAATTAAGAAGCAAAATGAGTGGTAAGAGAGGTAAGGAGAGATCTCGATTGAATTTCGAAAACACAGTATCGAAGATACTGGAGGATGGAACTTTCCTCCAGTATTTTAAAAAGCATGATGACTCCCCGGAGAGCATGTATGAAGAGGCTAATGACAGTGGTCAAGGCGAAAGACGTATGCAGAGCCCGCAACGTTTAGTTCTCCGTTCTCTCTGAAGACAAAAAAAGACAAAAAAGTAAACCTAATATGATATTAAGATACAGAAGGAGAGTAACGTAAAAGCTATATGTATAAACCTTTTACGTTTAAAATACCTGTACAATTGTTATACATTCACGTTTACGGTTATACGTTTGAAAAATGTACAACGATTTTATTTTTGTAATATTCGTACAGTTATTTCGTACGAGTGTCACTGTTTAGTTTCATACTTTAATACTTTTCAGTATAGCCTAATGGGCGGAGAAAGCCTAATGCTTAGACACTTACTTTTTCATTTCTTCACTGATAATAATGGAAATAAAGATATTACAGATTTAAATTATATATATATATATATATATATATATATATATATATATATATATATATATATATATATATATATATATATATATATATATATATATATATATATATATATATATATATATATATATATATATATATATATATATATATATATATATATATATATATATATATATATATATATATATATATATATATATATATATATATATAAAAACAAACAACGCAATAAATTGTATAAAGCAAATAAGAACTTCTACATAGTGTGAATAAGAACGCATAGCTTCGCGGTTGGAACGTTTCAAAGATGTGGGGGTTCAAATCCCGCTGCGTTCAACTTTTTATATATTCTTTAGGTATTTTTTCTATCTTTAATGTGGATGAACACTTCAAAAATCATAAAAATTATTAATAATCATAAAAAGACATTACATTATGAATGGCTCAACTCTTCAACACCGCGTTTTGTCTTATCAGACAAACTATAGTATACAATCATCGCAACTACTGTTACACATCCATCACATCAAAAAATATAGGTTATATTCATATAGGTACATATTAAAAAAAACATTACGTACATAAAAGCTTATCCACCTTAGTCTGTTAGCTTAGGTCATTATTAAGAAGGTTAAATGAATCAACAGTCACTTGTCGCTGTTAAAGACAATTGCAACAGACAGCGACGTGTGCATACCGCTTATTTTTCATATTAATATTATGCCCGCGGCACTGTCGGTGTAAGTAAGTAAATATGTCAAACATTAATAAACATTATTACTAAATAAGTGTTAGGCAGTAACCTCGAAAAAGGCAGAAAGCGCAGACGGAGAAAGCGGGGACGGACGGAGTGTCTTAACACTAGGTTCCTGCGGTAACTGCAAAAAATTCATCTTCCTTATTGGGAATCGAAACCACCAACTGGCAGACGCTGCGCCTCTGAGCCGCGACGGTCCTTCATTCCAAAAGTAATATAATTTATATAATACAATTTACATGTTAAGTGGAAAGGTGAATCGTAGTACAACGCTCTAGTTTTCCTTAAAAACGTTGCCTTACTTGTGAATGACAGAAACTTAAGTGGTAAAGGAAGTGTATTTATTCAAATAAGAGAAACGAAAATATTTTAAATGAGTTTTCGACCGCAATTTCGTTTGCGCGGACTCTCTAGTACCTTCCATTATCACTTTAGAAAGATAAATCTCATTTTTTCAGTTCCTTTGACAATTTCTAGAAATATTATTTTATGCTCTTTTATATTGTAAAGGAATTAAAATGTCAAATTTAACTAATATGGCAAAAAGTTTTGGCTGTATTGATAGAGAATGTCTATAAGTGTAATAGAAAAAGAAATGTGTGTATTAGAGAAAATATGTTAATAATTTGCAATAATCTTTGGGTAGCAGAAATTCTTAAAAATCTACATACAAAAATGCTAACTTACTTAATAAGTTTTTGGTTGGTTATTGGTTAGGTAGTGGGAGGAGCTCGGACAGTGAAGGTGAGCGTTAATACATTTTAAAGGGGCCCCCTTAAACCTACACTTGGGTCGCAAGAGCTGATCGGAGCTCCTCTTCCTACAACGCGATGGGCCCGGCACCCGCACGGTGAATCCATAGAATGCTAAGCAGTTTTCTTCTTTTGTGAAACGCATAAGAATATCGACGCAGCGTAATGAAGAATATCAGAGCGCTTGAACCGTTTCCAAGGGGCGCTGGTTCAAATCCCGCTGTGTTTTAATTTTTATACGTTTTCTTAATTTTTCTATCCACAGTGTGGATTAACAAAATATAAAAAAAATACTACTATATAAGAAATATTAAAATTTTCTTTGTTCAATTAGATCTTATAAGCACTTTTGAATCGTTAATTTACATTCAAATGTCAGTAATGTCAGTGCTACTGCCGGCTCAAAAGGCAGGCTAGGTTAAGTAGAGCCTAGAAACAGTTGCTCCTTTGAAATATTGTTCATAGACGGTTTATAATTAACTTCCCGAAGGAGAATCAAGAACATTTAATTTCTCGTACAACTATCTATCATTATAATAGTCTTGGAGAGAATAATATGCTTTTCTAATTTATATATTTGTAAATTTAAGTTTAAATATATAATAAACACATAGATAAATATAGATATCTGTAAACGCAACGGTTTGTGGGTTCGATTCCAACTCAGGGAAGATGGATTGTTTTATTACGATTTTCTTCGCACTGACAACTAGACAAGCGCGGCATTGCCGACACTCAACACGCAATTACTCGAAAGGCGGAAAGCAGAGAACGGAGTGTCTTAAAACTACTACACTCTCCCATGGTTTCTGGGGTTACCTCTTCCTAAAATAAAGAGAGAAGATAAAGCGAAACGTTAAAACAAAAAGATTAGATAAATTAAAGAAACTTCATACAGCCCTACTGTACAGTTAAAGATACAAATATTTCTTTACAAGCACAAGTACAAGCGTGTTCTAGTTTCACAAGATCATTTAACATAGCTATCTGAAGAGAAGTAGAGCCTATTATCACATTATTGCATTGGCAATACGAAATCAAACAGCGCATGTAATTAGCGCCACTAAGTCAGTTCGTCCGGTTTTCAGAAACAAATTAAAAAAGAAACACCTTGTTATATGAAACTCTTCGTTTTCCACTTACCGCTCTATCTTTTTGCGTGTTGGCGGAAGTCAACACCGCGATTTGTCCATATCCAGATGAGACTAATTGCAGAGTTAAGTTCCGCACTTTGCAATATGCTAGTGGTAATGTTTCTAGTCATAGTTGCAAAAATAAATGGATATAATAATAGGTTTTTTTAGTTTACCTTTAGGTTTAACGAGTTTTAGTTGTATATATTGTAATATGTGTAGTGATTCATTATTTTGTTAGACTTTAAGTATTCTGAATTATTGAAATTTAGCTGAAATTATTTAACCGAAAAGATATACTTTTTATATGTGACAGACAGACAGACAGTGAAGTGAAGAATTGAATAAATAATTGAATAAATGTTATACGCCCAGTAATAAATATATTTGTTGAGTGGCGGAACTAGTATTAGTAGCAGCGCTTTATAGTATTAGTATAGAAATATTAATTCGACTATAACAGTACTTCATAATAACAACTTCAATTCTAAAACCTACTCTATAATGCAACATTCAACCTCATTATCTGCGTCCAGTTAATTTTAACTGTAAAAGTTAAACTTAACTTCATAAATAATATATATCTAATCATTTTGTTTGGAACTCTCCGTTTGTTTTCGTTTAATAGAAGCGGTAATAGCTAGCTGGCATTGTAAGCCTGTTAGTTTACAATTATATATATATATATATATATATATATATATATATATATATATATATATATATATATATATATATATATATATATATATATATATATATATATATATATATATATATATATATATATATATATATATATATATATATATATATATTAATGCGATGACCTATTAATTAGAATATTCTGTGTTACGAGTACTTACTTGTTTAGCCATTGTTAGACGTATCAGAGGAATGTACATATATAAATATGTTTTTATATGAATATAATAGGCAAAGCACGGCGTTGAGTTACGCCTCTCTACACGCAATACGTCGAAATAGCGAACAGTACGGTACCTGTGGTTTTCTCTGCCTACCCTGCTATGAGCGGGACAAAGTGCGAAACTAAAAAAAATATATAAAATTAACGCTCTGTTCTCTGGTTTCTGACTTTATAGACAATAATTCATTCCCTTAAGTAGGAATCGAACCCCTAATAATTGCGTGTACCGTGTGCTATCTCACCGCGCCTTGACGACCAGGAGGTACATAGGAATATGTATACCACAATAGTTTACTTGCAACCATTACTTACTTTCTAAGTTGATTAAAATCTTGTTTTGGTACAAGATGAAATGTTTTTCAAAATAAAAACGCAAACATTACTAAGCAAAAATTTCGAGTTTCTTTCTATATCCAAATTGTTAAACAATTTGGAACTACGCTAAAAAGCTTCGGGCTTTTATCTTTGTTTCCTTAACAGTCTTTCAAACTAATTTTCTGGTTATAGTTATTAGTTCTAACGAACAAAACTTTTCAAATTATTTGGCTGGGGACGGACCGAAAGCTCTTTTCGCTAAAATGTTTAAGAATTTTAATATACGATAACGTTTATTAATTAATTATTAGAACAAAGACGCTAGTATGAACTTGGCTAATTAACTACGGAAGTATTGATTTAAAATTGTATGGCGTACCTAAAACCATAAAACGCTAAACGCTTCCGTCTCCTGCGTATCGTCTAAGATCATGGACCTCTTCATAGGCAAAAAATTCCGTGCTTTAACTTCAATGTTTTCAAAAATACATTCTCGAGGGTCGACTGAGTCCTTTCCCAAATTCTTATATATTTTAAGGTCTATTGTGGCACAGCCCAAGCTACATTTACGCCAGTAGCCCAAAAGGGCCATTCTTGAACCGAATAATTACTTCGCTATTACAGAATACGTCCGTTGTCTGTCCGTACGTTTCGTCAGGTGAGTGAGAATTTCAGGAATTTCGGAAGTCCATAAAAGGGGATTAGTTTGGGTATTTGATCGGTAATGCATCCACATCCTCTCCGGTTGTAGATGTCTATGGGCAAGAGTGTCGACTTAACATCACGTGGCCTTTCTGCTCGTTTGCCATTTCATAATAATATACAAAGAATGTGTTATAAATCAAATATAATTCTTCAAATTTTTTTATGAAACTGTTATAATACAGTGTAATGAACGGAGACAGGCCCGTTTTGTGACTAGGTTCGACGACCTAAATATATAATAAAAATCATGCATACACTGTAAAACCACAAGATGGTTATAAATGGGTGGTATGTAACATATTATATGCGGAAATAGAGCGCTTCGTAGAAGAGTTTATGTAAATGTTGAGTAAAAATATATTTTCTTTACTTATTATTTTAAATTAAAAATAAAATTAATCAGCTTAACGAATCGTTGCTTTAAAAGTAACAACGAATGTACACAAATTTAATTTATAAAATATGAATATAAAAGCGCAAAATTTCGAGCATTGCCTTGTGAAATATGTCGGCTGTAGTTGAAATAAGTGACTTTTTATATTATTTTGCAAATAATACTTCATTGGCATCGATATATATATATATATATATATATATATATATATATATATATATATATATATATATATATATATATATATATATATATATATATATATATATATATATATATATATATATATATATATATATATATATATATATATATATATATATATATATATATATATATATATATATATATATATATATATATATATATATATATATATATATATATATATATATATATATATATATATATATATATATATATATATATAAATATATATGTAATATAACAAAAAAATATTTGATAACAATTTTAAAGCAACGATCATTTACACGAAGCGACGCAGTGACCCGATTTTTGGCGAAATAAATGTATAGAATGCTTTAATAAGATCCATTTTTCCAATATTCATGCATTCAGTCATACATTTTAATTGTTCTTTTGATATAATTTTTTAACTGTATATAAAATTTTTGCTGAAAGGCTTTAAAGTGTGATATAAGTTTACGTTTTCGAAAAAAAAATATCTTCAGGCGTAAATGACCTTGACAGAGCTTGATACGACCTACTTGATTATGACAGAACCCAAAATTTATAGGTTTCAAATCATAGTATCAAAGATATTCACACTATATATGTATATGTATATGTTTTTTTTACAAATTTGTTTATGTTTATAAAATACCAGAACTAAATTGTAAGTAGCTAAATTAGTCACACTACTTCAGGCCATTACATAGAATTTCTCTAAGCGTAATTAATTCTAGAATATTCTTTAAATTCGAATAATTTGTTTGCTTTAACAGAACACATATAGGCGACAATCAATAAACATTTAATGATTTTATTGTTTTGAAAATCATGTGTACGGAAATTGTTGTTTAATTGTTCAAATAAGTAAAACTTATTTGTAATGTAATGTTCTTTATGGTGTAATTTTCAAATATTGAACAGAAGTGTCATTTGCTACATTTTAAACATATAGAAAGGATTGAATTATATAAAATCAAGTAATAGTAAGGAGGACCGTCGTGTCGCAGAGATGCATCGTCTGCCTGTAAACGCAATGGTTTGTGGGTTCCATTCCCACACAGGGAGGTTGGATTATTCCATTTCCATTTTGTTCGTTCTGGCAACTAGACAAGCGGCGTATTATTCCGCCACTCCACACGCAATGCGTCGTAAGAAATGTTAAAAGTAGGGAATTAAATATTTTAACACTAGGCTTCCACGGTTCCTATGGTTCCCTTGCCTACCCTGCTATGAGCCGGATAAAATATGACGCTAAAAAAAGTTCTAAGAAGAGTTCTGTAACAACTATAGCACAAGGATAAACCATTGACATTAGATTATATTTTTATATGAAAAATGGCCGACCAGCATCGAAAGTCTGTATTATAGAATATTAGACAAACTTGAACAGTTTCTTCGGATAAATATTTTAAATGTTTTAGTTACTATATAACCTATAAGGAATGTAAATTTGAAATAAAAGGGCTTAATTCCAACTTAACGTGAATCGAAACCCATAGATAAATTAATAACTAAATTTGTACTAAATTTCTGAAAAGAAAATTAAGATTTTATTAATGATCTTAAGCCGAATGTAACGCTATCTATATCTTTAAGTGATCTAGAACTTTCATAATCCAGATTATACGAACAGATTTTTATATATTTTTTAATTAGAGAGAAAAAATGTAATGACGTGTTAAATAATTTAGTGTGATCAATCACAGCAACGTTTAATCGGTTCATCTGAGGGGTTGAAAAATCCGACGCGCGGTCGCGTCCTGGCGTACTCATTTCATATAATATTGCTTATTCATTTTTAGGGTTCTGCCATTAAAATGGGCTTTGACATATACATTTTTGATTTTCTTTTACTATTTTAATAATAAGACAGTATATTTTAACTCTTTTCATATTATATTCCATTTGAATTCGTTTTGTCCTACCAAAACGAGCTTTAACCAGAGAAAATTTTGATAAACAAAAACATCATGTGTAATTCATTTCAATTCATTCATTCAAAATATCATGTGTAATTCTACACATGATATTTTGTTTATAACACTAATTGCCAGAGCAAAGAAAACGGAAATAGAAAAATTCATCTTTTTCTAGTGGGAATCCAACCTACAAACAGTCGCGTTCATAAACAAACACTACGCTTCTGCGCTACGACGGGCCTCATACATAATACATACGTGATATTCTAAAATTAATACTATTTACGTGATTCAAACCCTCAACCAACACTCAAAGAAGGACAATGAGTTACAGTATCACCACATCATCTACTAATATGTTAAACGTCATATATGAGAAAAAAAGAGTAGTGATCAATCACTACTTCCTTACTTTCAGGACAAAAAGACAATTATATGAAACTAGAACACCAAAACCTTCCTCAAGCATGTAAACACTTGTACAGACCAAGCTACAATGCGAGGCGAGATTGTATCAGCGGAATTACTGACATACGTTAACTTCAGGATCACTGGAGCGATGGAGCAGATACAATGTAAACATTCGCATGAATGCACTAATAGCGCATTACGAACGATTTATGTCACTTTAGAAGCTCACCCTAGTTTGTCTTTGGCCTGGATATGGTAAATATTTAGTTTTATAACTTGTCTATAAATATTATTAGAGATCACTACGAGACTACACTTCCCAAAAAACAATTTATATAGTAAAAGTGTGCTTTTGGGAAGTGTCGAAGTGTAGTTAGTAATATGTTAGTGATTACTACACGCGGTTTAGTCTACGCAAATTATGCAGTTGGCTATAGGTTTTATTAATATATACATAGTTATACTAGATAGAATCTCATAAAAGGACATTTTAGAACTTTTCTAATTTATAGAAATTCATCGTATTCACACTTAACAAATAGTAAGCAAATCATAAAACGAATCGATATACCGAAAAGTCGCCTATTAGCGTATCGATTTAATCGACTTAGATCAGAATTTTTGCAGTATTAAGAACCTCCATTGCACTCTTTCCGCCCAAGTCTCAAAATAATATGTGTTAAGTGGCGGAACTCAACTCCTTATTTTTATCGCTTTACCAGAAAATAAAAATTAAAATAATTCATATCTCCGAGTGGAAATCGAACCTACATCCTTCGTCTACAATCAGAAGATATGTGCTACACCAATATTAAAACTATTTATTTTGAATATTTTAACAATAAAAATTACTGTATAAATAAACATTTAATACTGAATGAAACAAGAAGAAAGCCCATACTCTAAGCCGGTTAAACCTCTTAACCATTAAATGGGTATGTATAACAAGCAAATGAACAATTCAAAATAACTGGTTGTTGGATGTAACCCAGTAAGCTCCAAGCGGGTTTCAATTATTAACACGGTTAGGCAGATACTGTGATAAAAGATCAGTTTGCGAAAAAAATCTTCGTACCATAATCTTAAACATAAACGTAAAATTTCACAGCATCCATATACATAGGAATGGCAATATCCAAATCTTCAGTAGGGCACTGTAGACTTACCTAATCTAGATTTTTAATTGATTTTTCATAACATTTTTTTCATTAGAGGACCGTCCGTGGTGCAGAGGCGTAGTGCTTACCTGGTAATGCGACGGTTTGTGGGTTCGATTCCGATTCGGGCAATATAGATTTTTCGATTCTATTTCCTTCGCACTGGCAACTAGGCAAACCGTGAAGTTAAATTCCGCCAATCAACACGCAATACCTCGGAAAGGCAGAAAACGGAGAACGGAGTGTCTTAACACTAAGTTCCAACGGTTCCTGCGGTTTTCTCTGCCTACCTATTATGTGCAGCACAGCACTGAATATGGTTGTATGTCTAAATAAAACATGTCTTATGTGTCAAGTTATTTAAATGCAAGTTATATAACTTTTATGATTTAAACAATGTATATACGTAAGTATACTAATGATATTAAGCTAAAATGTTTGGTTGAGCGCCTTTATCTTAAAACTACTAGTTCAAATGGAAAGTCATTTTGGGCTTTATGTTACTACATTGGAGATTTCGCTAAAGCTTTCTGTAGCTTTCTGTAGTCGGACAGTTACCTTGGACGAAAAAAATATTAAAAATATCGCAAAACTCGCAAAATCACAAATTATCGTATATATTTAAATAAATTTGTTAAATAATAACAAGAAAAACAAAACAAAATATAATGCCAAAGACAAAACGGTCGCAGGTCTAAGCACAACAGCGTTCAAAACATTACAAGGAGATGCGGAAATTTGTAGTCAAACATATCAAAGCGAAAGAAAATTTCATCAGCGAGAGCCTTTGACTGTGGAATACGAGAATGTTTAGAATTTTATTTATAATATTATAAATGGTATAAGAATATCATTTCTTTGATTTGAAGCTATCGTGAGTGCAGTAATTACGGGTTCGATTCTTACAGGATATTTTGTATTTTTTTAAAGCTTCACGTATTTATTCCGCATATGGCAGGGTAGTCAGAGGGAACCGCAGGAACATAAGCACCTAGTGAAAAAACGAAGTCCTAAACCTACAACAGTCGTACTCACAAACGACTTGTATTACCTCCACAAGCTTATTATCTCACCAAATATTAACCAATTAATCTGATTTCAATACTAATTACACATAAATAATTCACTGTTAAAACCATTGAAGTGGTTTGATTCATAATGAAATAGATATATTAGTTATCCTATTTATTTATAATTTATAACCATTGTAGCGCAGTGGTACAACATTTGCCTGTAAGCGTGACGGTTCGTGGGTAGGATTCCTATAAGAAGATAATAAATTATTCCGATTTTCTTCGCTCTGATAAAAAGTAAAACGTAGCGTTTAGTTCCGCCACGTGGTTTGGCGTACGTAATTAAGGTTAATTTTGTTTATTTTAAGATTTTATGTATTTGTGGGGGTATGGAATATATTATTTAAATTTTTTAATTTAAACAATCAAGCTTTTGATGTGAGATAGAATAATGAGACTTTAAGTGCAGTGGGAAGTACTCAAATGTGAATGCGATGGTTCTGGGTTTGAATCTCATTCAACATTAATTTAATATCGCCAATGTCCCAAAGTGGGACCAAAAGTGTAGAATGGAATATATTTGCAATAAGATCTCTCTGCCCTCTAATTATTCTCTAGTAGTCTATACAGAATAAAACGTAATCCTTAAAACTATAAACTATTCCAAGCCCATTTACTAAGAATACCTTTAGCAATATCAGAATTAACATATGCAAATGTCAGCACTTTCAAAAATCACATCCCCTATTCTCTGCACTCAGTAGTATATTCATTACATTGTACTCCAACTAATGCATAATTAAAAACGTTAAATAGTTAAAATGTTTGTATTTTTGTCTTTTGTCGGACTTTAGTCCGTTATAAAAAGTACTAATAAATGAACCCCTCGTCTATTGTTATAATATTTAAAAGGTTTCTCACATCCTGTATCACGTCTTAATGTGACATAGACCAAAAGAATGCCCATGATATTATACTATAATACTAAAGATCATAAATATCTGGTGAATAATGTATATAACTTCTTGCGTTGCTTTACGCTATTTCCCGCCTACAGCAGAGTACACAGGGAAAGCCCAGTGGATCGTTTCAAGAAATTGTATCTACAGTGGTGGAACTCAACGCCGCGCTTTAAAATAAAATTATTAATTTTCCTCTCATGAAAATTGAAGCCATAATCGTCGTATATACATATAAGCAGACGTTGTATTTTTACGCCAAGATCTGGACGACATCTAGACGAACTGGTATATTAATGTTAATATATTAAATATTATTTCGCATTTACAACTACTGGCGATGTTCTAAGGCAGCATAATTCAAGGACTAAAAGGCCGAAATAATGTACCTGAAACAATATAAGCATTACGTTTAAAAACTATATAACAAGCGTTATTTTCACAGAAATTGTAGGTAATTGGGCTCGTTTTGTTAATTTATATTTTAAAAAATCATATGGTTACGCTATAACAATAATATACTTATATAATAATAATAAATATCATACTATTTTTACGAAAAGTCCAATGAATACAAAATTACGAGTATTTTAGTACATAGTAAGTATAGTGAATAAATATTTTTCACCTTTAAATATAATTCAACATAAAGCACTGTACGTAGATAAAACCTAGTAAAAAGGAACCAGACGGAATCTTGCGAATTAGTTAACCTAGACTCTAGTTCCTAGAGCCAACACTCTCCGAGCAATAATTTCATGAAGTTAAAAAAAACACAAACTTCACAACACATATACTTTCCCCTGCTATTCTAAATATTTTATGATCCACAATGAATATGTAAAAATAGTGTAGAGAAAAAAACTCTTTAAAGTCAGCAATATAGCATAACAATCTCCGTATTATATAAAAAAGCATCTAACCGAGTATCTTCTATAATAATAACGATATTTTATTGTATATAAAACCTTTTGTTCTGTACACAATTAATCAAGGTAATGTACTAATGAGCAATTCATGATCGAGCCGTGGCTGAAGACCGACTAGATTTAACTGTACTCCTGTATCGTTATTTATAGGCACTTTCCAATAATTAGTTGTAGAGTACCAACGGAATTAGTAGGAAAACTTTTTGTGTTTTCTTACTTAGTCCTATGCTCTATATCTGATTTATTATGTTTTGTTAATTATTTAGAAATATCGGATATATTTATGGTTTTTATTTATTTTAGAGAAACTTATTCTCATATTTTTAGCTGTATTTTTTTATAATCTTTTTTGTGTACGCTATATACTGAATAAAGCGGGACAAGCAGAGGGGATATAGTGTCAAGACTCTCCGTATTTCGCTTTTGAGATATTGCATGTTGAGTAGCGGAACTCAACACTGCGTTTTGTCGTGTTACTACTTCGAAGAAAATAAACTAAGTAATTTACAGCCAATTAGCCAGCCAGTAATTTACAAGGCGCTACGGCGACTTCTGTAATTCTTAATAGTTAGAACGAAAATTGCTATACATTTTATAAATTATATTTTCCAATACAATTAACGACAGTTAATAAAGTTTAATTTCAATATAATATAATTAGAAAAACTACTTTTATATAGCAGGAAATTAGGCGTCACCATCCACAGAGAAGATACCTAAAAGAAAAACACTATCAGTTACCAATACATATAACGCTCACTTGTTGTGTCAAAGCTTCTCTCTCTACCGACGTCAAATATTTTTTTTCAAATTCTAGAAATAAATTGATATTAGTTCTAAATGGGCAAGGCAAGATATACAAGGTATATTGAGTTTGTCTCTATATACGCGATATATTAAGTAATCCAGGTTGTGTATATGACAAAAAAAGAATGCATACACTTGTAATTACTTAAATCTACAAACTCAAAACGCAGCGATTCTACCAAACAACTGTAGATATTAATACAAAAAAACTGTGTATACAAACTGTTGGCATACACTGTACTGTACTGTACACTGCATAACATAACGAAGTTCCACCAAACGTGCAAGCACAATGGGACGTTCCGAACTGGAACAAAGCTTTCATGCGTCATATATTTGCCACGAACGCGTATTTTTCTACTAAAACACTCTTCAATTCGACTGTGGTTTATATAAAGTTGGTACAAAGCGTCATTTGTTTTAAGTTCCCTTTTTTTCGTAAATATGTGTATTTTGAATGTTATAGTAGGTTAGTTGGGAGCTTATGATTATATATGGTGGGTTTAGGTTCATTCTCTATCAATGGGATGGTATGATTTTTATATATTAGGAATTATAGCTTGCAGTTTTATTTGTGTCAATTTTAAAGGGCCAAATACCGTAATCAGTAGTTAAACGTTGTATGTCAGTCAGTCATTAAGTAACGGCTGATTGACATACAATGTCTAACTACTTCTTTAGTACCACCGGTTCGCTAAAGTTAATGCCTCAGACCTGAGATGTACCGGCGAAAGAAACTCAGCGGGAGATTTTTTTTAAACGGTCATAGAATATACCAAATAGGATGAAAAATGTAAAACTGCGCTGTCCGCGTCTAAGTTACCCCCACCTACCTGCGTGACAATGTAATAATACTAGAAACGCGAAATATCGTTAAGTAAAAAAAGCTTCAATTAAGTTTTCCTTCATATTTTTGCTTTACGCTTAGAATTATTAGACATTGGAGAAGTTTATAAAAGTAATCTTGTTCTATTTTTATACATTTAGTAGATCGTAGTAAATGAAGATATTATAAATACGCAAAGTCTCGAAAAAGGCGAAAAACACTAGGTTCGTATAGTTCCTGCAGTTTTCTCTGCCTACTCTGCCACGTGCGGAGGAAAGCGTGAAGACATAAAAAGGCGAAAATTTTGTATTTTGTTTAAAAGTTCTATGGCATTTGAATATTCTCCTTTACCCTTTAGTAAAATATGTATATAGCTAAGCGATGGCGCCAGAAATGTATTTAGATATCGGACGGATTAGGTTTTCAGTAAGCTATGTTAGCAATTTGGCATTGGGAGCGACATTCCCAGTACAAATTTTTACAAAAGAGGTCCCAGGCCTTGTTAATTAAATTATCCCTTAAACAACAGGTATATTATAAATATGTATAACAAATTAAAATAAAGGAAGTTCATCGTAGTGAAGTTAGTTAGCATATAACTGTTAATGTGATAGATACGGGTTCAAATCATACTTATGAAGTGAAATATTTTCATTTGAAGTCTTTAGTAAGACGATGCGCAGTGTTAAGTTCCGCTACCTTACACATATTGTTTCGAATTTGTACTAAAAGTGGAAAAGACGTATCTTAACTACACTACCCCAATTTAAACTGCGTTTATGATCTACTGATTACAGGAATAAAGATATTTATATTGAAATAAAAAAAAATGTCAACATTTCAATAGATTATTGTTCAAAACAACCTCGCTTCGACTCTTCAAAGTGTTTATTACAAGGGATATCTTCATTCCGTATAGCGGAGACGATTTCCGATTTTTTTATTAGTCAGTTTCCTTTTAGTATTTTTGATATTGAACAATAGCATGTATTGTTCGTCGTGATTGATATTTAATGGTTGTTTGTGAGCTTTTTGTTTTTAGTTTCTGCACGTAATATAAACGGAAATTAAGTTTTATCGACGGAATACAACTTACTAGTAACTTGATGTCTTCGGTAATATAAAGTGATAAAAGTTATGCATTCAACTAATAGTGTCTTGATTATAAGTTCTCTCAGGAGATAAAGAGATCAGGGTAGAACCATATAATGAGTTTTGAGTTGAAGAGTTAAATTTTAAATATAATCAAGAATCAATCTATGGCAATGAGATAGAACCAAGTAGCTTATATTAAATTTAATAAAGTTGTTAAAAAATAATATAATACCATTTTGGGTACTCACATTACAAGGCTTCGGGTCGAAGCTTTATGCTAAATGAACAAACCCTCATAACGGATATTGGAGAAGTGATTATTACCTAATAAAGCAGATCTGGTGAAAAAATTGGCCATTACACGCGATACCGGTCTTGTAATGGAGGTCAAGACATAGCCCTGAATTAAAGATATGAAATAAATATTTATATTGCTGTATTTAGAATTTATATATTTAGGTAAAAACTACAGAACTTTGCTTTTTTTTTTTTATATACTTTATTGCACAAATTAAAAAAAAAATGTACAAAGGGCGGACTTAACGCTATGACAGCATTTTCTGCCAGCCAACCCAGAATAGTGTAGGAGAGTAGTCAGTAGGATGTGCACATAAAAGTTAAAGAAAAATTTAAAATACATACATAGCAATAGATGCCTAAAAATATATATATAATAATAAAACAATATATTTCTATGTTATACATAATATATAAATATACCTATTCATAAATATGCATAAACATATACATACGATACTCGTACACATACACATACATATATAAATATATATATACATACATACACACACATACAAATAAATATATATGTACATATAATCCAATTATAATAATAATTTAGATGGAAAGACATCAAGTAGTATTGATAGATGACAGATAAAATTCTTTTACTTGGCGCTTGAAGGAATCGCGCGATGGAGCTCTACGAATAGAATCAGGCAAAGTGTTCCAAAGCCGTGCTGCAACTAGAGAGAAGGAGTTGGAGACAAAGCCAGATTTATGGGAAGGTATGAAAAGGGTTAGTAATTGAGAGGATCGTAGGGGCTTATTATGAGTAGCGGAAAGAAGAGAAAATTTAGAGGATAAATAAGTAGGAGCATTAGGATCAGTAAGGATAGAGTAGAGAAGACAGAGAAGCCGAGTATATCTACGTTCTCGTATAGGAAGCCAGTGTAACTGTTTCCTAAAACGAGAAACGTGGTCGAATTTTCGTAAACCAAATATAAAGCGAATGCCAGAGTTAAGGAGACGGTCAAGTTTATTCAGGTGCTCTTCCGACAGATCTAGATAACAGGAGTCACCGTAATCAAGAATTGGAACCAAGAGGGTAGTAACAAGTTGGATTTTAGTTTCGGTAGGCAAAAAATTTTTTAAACGCATCATGGAATGCATGGTGGCGTAGAACCTACGAGAAACTTCTTTAATATGATCCCCCCAACTAAGTTTACTGTCAATGATAATGCCGAGGTCCTTAACACTACTACTGAACTCTATGGGTGTATTATTGTATCGCAGGCTGGGCAGAGTCAGGACATCTATCTTAGCTAACTGTTTCCTGCTACCTATAATGATGGCCTGACACTTGGATGGATTGACAGCGATACCATATTTAGCGGACCAAAGAGATATGCGGTGAAGATTTTCGTTTAGGGAGTTAATAGCCGCGGCAAGATCACTGACAGAAGAGTGTTCGTAGAGCTGCAAGTCATCGGCATACAGATGGTAGTGCGAAGTTAAAATTTTAGTGATGGCGTTTATAAAAACAGAAAATAACAAGGGAGATAATATGCCGCCTTGAGGAACGCCGGCACTCACTTCGCACCAATCAGATTGTAGCTGACCAATGCGTATGGATTGCCGACGCCCTCGAAGATAAGAAGAGAACCATTCAACGACAGAGTCTGACAAGTTAGCATGGGAAAGGAATGCAAGAAGGAGGTCATGGTCTACTGCATTGAAAGCATTGCTAAAGTCAATTAGCACGAGTACTGTGAGTTGTTAGTTTTCCATGGCAATGCGAATATCGTCCGTGACCTTTAACAATGCTGTTGTTGTGCTGTGACCTGGACGAAAGCCCGATTGGAGTGGACTGAGTAAGTCGCATTTATGAAGGTAGCAGGAGATTTGTTGGTGTGCAATGGACTCCAGGATTTTGGATAAGAAGGGAAGAATTGTTATAGGACGAAAATGAGAGGGTAGCGAAGGATTTGATATTTTAGGGAGTGGGAGAACAAAAGCCTTGCGCCACATCTCAGGGAATGTACTCATGGTAAAGGAGAAGTTTACGATATGAGTTATGGAGGGAATCAGAAAATTGAGGATAAGGGTAATCATAACTCGACTTACCCCGTCGCAGCCAACCGCCTTAGATTTAATCGAAAGAATGGTCTTCTTAACATCATTTTCCGTAATAGGAGAAAAGCTGAAAGGTGCGGAAGTGATTCTAGGCAAGTCATGTATTTCAGAAAGTGTTGAAAGTTTAGTTTGCAAGTCGAGGACTGGAGGTGAAGAAAAGTGAAGATTAAGAATATTTAAATCCATTTGAGATTGATCGGAGAAAGTTTGAGACTTGCCAATACCGAGGGTATTTAAAAATTTTAAAGTTTCCTCGGGAGAAGATTCACGTATTTTGTCAAAGATATATCGGCGTTTAAGGTTCCTACACAACTGATTACAACGATTCCTTGCAGCTTTATAAGCTGACCAGTTGAGAGCAGAACGGTCCCTCTTGTACTTACGGAAGGCTTCATCCCTCTTGGCCCTCGCTTTTCTTAGATCGTCATTAAACCAAAGGTTTGAAAAATTTTTTATTTTTACAAGACGTAAAGGCGAGTGTCGGTCGAATAACTCAATTAATTTAGAGCACAAAAAATGCAACTTCTCGTCAATTGACGGCAACACCTCTATCTGCGTCCATGGAATAAGAGTAGCATCGTCCAATAACCTATTGAGATCTAGATTACGGTAGCTTCGCAGCAGCAGCATTTTGGGTTTGGGCTTAGGTGATCTGAATTTAAAAGAAGCGAATATTAGATCGTGGTGTGAGAATTCCTGCGCTGAAAACTGACCAAATTTAGAGACCATGTCACTATTAGACGTTATAATTAAGTCTAAGAGACTATCGGGACCGTCGATTGGGTGATGTGTTGCAGCGAGCGGTAGAACCTGGAGGTTAAAGGAGTCTAGTATAAATCTGAGCTTAGACGACCGATAATTACTCTTGATCAGACAGGTGTTGATATCCCCCATTACAATAAGATTAGTGTACTTAGGCATCAGATTCTCGAAGGAGGACTCAAGAGAAGAAAAATAATTGATATTGGGGGGACAATAGATCACTCCAAGGGCTATCTTGGTGCCTACATCTATCTCAATGAATAGATATTCAGGGGATGCGTTATACTGGGAAGTTGATTGAAAAATAAGTTTGTAAGGGATGTGACTTTTTAAATATATTGCAACACCCCCACCATTTTTTTCGGTTCGATCATTTCTGATCAGGTCGTAATTAGGTATAGAAAAAGAAGTAGAATGAAGGGAAGGTTTTAACCAGGTCTCTGAGATAAGAACAGCATGAATGGATGCATGGTTAAATGTAGAATAGAGATCGGAAAAATGACTTGGAACACTTTGCGCATTGATGTGGCAAATATTTAAGTTCTTACGAAAATGTAAAAATTCATTAGACAGTAAATCTCCTAGTAATTGACAATTATCATCACTACCACGAAAAGAAATGTCGTCATCATCATCTATAGCAGAATAAAATGATTCAGAGCTTGAATTCATAATACATGTACAAAAATATATAATATACTAAATAAAATATATATTTATATAATAATATACTTATATGTATATAACAAATATTTATATATAATTATATAAAATCAAAGACTTAAAAAGAAAATAAAAAAACTAAAATAAATCAAGTAAATTGACTAGACTAATCATACACATTCTGTTGGCTCACAACAATTCACTTAAAGTACATAACTAATAAGAATGACTAAAATACATAAGCAAAACAAAAAATACAATGCAAGCTAAGGTCTAGAAATTATGTATCTAAGTGAGTTACAACAAAGTTGCTCAACCAATAATAGATGATAATATCTAATAATAAAAAGTAACAGATGTAAATAAAATTAATAATTTCATAACAAAGATAAAAGTAGATATTTAAAACAAATCCATAATGCACATGAAAGTAATGATACAATTGTTTACCATAATGACATGATTATATATATAAAAAAAAAGTAATTCTGTCCTTTTTTTTGTAGCTAACTAATACAGATTAAGAAACTTGTATCTAAAAAAAAAAAAATAAATAAATAAATAATTAAAAAAAAATGTAGAAAGAAACACATCTAAGTAAAAGATAAAATTTGTTATCTACATTCATTTAGCTATCTATCCATTAGACATAAAATAAAGTGTGCCAAAATCCTATCATCCGAGTCACTAGCAATTGACAGACGGCAACGACACTGCCTCAGGTGTCAACTTGTCAAGTGTCAACAGGATGGAATTGGTAAACAAATACTCGGGATTAACATGTAACTTGAGTAAAGATTAAAAATATTGTAATTACTACGGGTACACTAATAATTAAAAAAAAAAGAAAATATAGTATCACAATTACCCACAAGAAATGAGCCACTGAGGGACAATATAAACATCATTGTGATGATAAAAAACAATTAAGAGTAAGTGAACTGTAACTTAAGAACAAACATTGTGTTGATTTTAAATTAATTTCACACATATGCATATCAATTGCAAATACTGCGAAATATAGTCGAGACTAGAGAGACTTTAATATGTACTATGGAGTGATTATACATAAAGTAAAAGAAAGTAAAACCAAAACAAGATATTGAATACATAGGTTTACAACATACTATTACTTCTTGACCAAATTTCGTCGCGTAAGTGGCCTTTTGCTGGCGTCAGGAAGAGCTGCAGGGCTGACTCGAGGCTGTACAGAGCTGGCAGGCTTGTCAACGGACTGTATTGAAGGCGAAGAAGAACTGGGGAACATCTTCAGACATTCATCGAAGTCTTCCTGAGTTGTGACACGCCTGCGTTCGTTATTTGGCAATTTGATATATATGTTACCATTAAGGGTCCAAGTCCTAGTTATGCCAAATCTTTTCCTCGCTTTTGTGAAGAGGGATTGACGAACTTTAGTCAAGAATTCACTCAGCACAACTGGAGAAGATTTCAATTTCTTTTTATTACTCCAAATGAGACTTTTAACTTTTAAGTCATTAAATCGGACAACAATGGGTCGAGGGGCCTTCTCAGACTTACTTCCTATACGATGGCAGTACTGGATTGCACCTGGCTGGATATCAGGGATGCCCATCAACACTTGAATTGTTCCAAGGACAGTTGAAACCAGGTTCTCACCTTCAGCCTCCTGAATACCACCGAACAGCAGGGCATTTCTTCTAGAGGTGTTGTCGATGTCATCAATTTGTGAAGATAAATTAGTGACAAGTGTCCTTAGGAGGTCCAGGATGTTCCACACGGAAGCCTTAAACTCTTTAAACTCACTTGCAAGTTTATCAAGAGTATTTCTATTACCTTCAGTGCTGCTTGAGGATTTCAGTTGTTTTTCAAATTCTGCCATCCTATTGCCAAGCGATTCTGCTATGCTTTTGTGAACTTCCAGTATATCTTCAACTCTTGCCATTGTATTTAAGTATAAATAGTGTTTAATTGTGATGTGACAAAAAAACAAAACCCCTGGGAGAGTTTGTAGAGCCAACAGGTGAGAGCAATTATTATTCAATTAAAGACATAAGAACCACAATAACTTATGTAAAGTAGCCTATATATGTCACTTATGTAAAATATTACTTTTTAAACTGTTAAAATAGATTTTAAACAAAAAAATAAAGAAAATTTTGGAGAGTGATTTTTTAACAGTGTGCACTTTTTGACACCTACCGCCAAAAAAAAAATGCTTCACATATTTAAAAAAAATTATATGCAATTGTATTCAGAACCTTTATAGGTTTAACATATTTAAAAAAATCCAAAATCGGAGACTATGACCATTTTTACCTGTTCGCGTTCCCCATATATATTGATAAGGTAATATATTCTATATGTAAGTATATATATTGTAGTAACGAGGATCTTGCTACGTTTCAAATAAATTGATGGTAGCAACGACATTTCATTTTCCCATTTCAAATATGGCTATTTGGGGGATATCATAATAGAATCTTAGAAGGCGACAGTGACGCAATGGGATAGCGTCTTACTTTAAGCGCAGTGTTTGTGGTTTCAATCCTAACTCAGGACAATAAATCATTTTCATTTCCCAGCTCTAATAATTCAAAGACAATATCTAGAACCCTGGCAGAAAGTGGGAACATATTTTGGCAATACCTTATCTGTTTATTTTCCTATATAAGGAATAAAGGTGTCGCTCCAAGAGTAAAACTTGTGACTTTAATTCACATAGAAAATCCTAATAGAGAAGAAGATTAAAAAATGATTTCCAATTATCAATTTAAATTATATAAGGAAACAATACTGTATCTACATCTATTTTCATATGAACTTTACAAAAGAGCTTTACAACTACGTTATGACGGTGCTCTCTAATCAACAACTACGTAAGGGAACCTCAACACTATGCTGAGGAGCGTTTACGTTCATCATATAGCTTATTCAAATTAAATATACCGTTACCGTCGTCCATTACCGTTACCATTTACCATTACCATTACCAGGACCGTCGTGGCGCAGAGACGTGAGCGTCTGCCTATAAACGCGACGGTTTGAGGGTTCGATTCCCACTCGGGGAAGATCGATTTTTCTATTTCTATTTTCTTCGTTCTGGAAACTAGGCAAAGCGCGGCGTTGAGTTCCGCCACTCAATACGCAATGCCTCAGCAGGTACTAAGCAATAGAGTGTCTTAACACTAGGTTCATATAGTTCCTGCAGTTCCCTCTGCCTACCCTGCAATATGCGGGACAAAGCGTGAAGCTAAAAAAAAAATAATAATATACCATTATGAGGACTGTCATGGTGCAGAAGCGTAGTTTCTGCCTATAATCGTGACGGTTTGTGGGTTATACATCCACCTGGGGAAGATGGATTTTATAATTTTGCCACTCACAGCACGCAATGCTTCAAAAAGTCGGAAAGCGGGAAACAGAGTGTTTAAAACTAGGTTCTCACGATCTTGCTTTTTCTCTTCGTCTGCCTATCTTGCTATGTGCAGGATAAAGCGTAATGCTAACATAACTAATATATATTTTAACAACATCACATTAATATCACACTTAACATATATATTTCTATCTTCAGGTGTGTTTTTATCTCATCATATAAAATATATCCAATAGCTTATACATTTTGTTCTCATGATTGATTCTAAACTAATTGTAGTTCTTAGATGAAAGCCAATTTACTGGCAATGCGAGGCGTAAACCGTAGGGAGAATCAATTGTAGGCTAACCCCATTATGCTGGCGTAGACTATTTGTTTTGATTACTTTACTTGCCTCGTCTAGACTGAGTTGATTTAAAATTTAGTTGCCATTATTATATTAATTTTACGTTGTATAAAGATGAAAGAATATCATTACTTATTTTGAGGTACAAAAATATTTGATACAAAAACTCAGTTTAGTTAAAGCTTTATGAAGTCTTATAAGACTAATTGGTATTATATCTATAATAAAAATGAAATCTATATTTATTTTATATATATATTTTTTAATTTCAGTAATGATAATGATATTGTGCGAAATGTTATACCAATTGATTTCACACATTTTTTTGCAATTTTATATATCTTTCCTAAAGCAGTCACAAAATGATCACATTCTCTATATTCTTCACAATAAATTCAGAACTTGAATGTGATAAGAAGGGGAATTAAATGCTTCAAGGCCACCCAATTTAGATAATATCGAAAACCGAGAAATTCTTGTCATTAGAAATTCTAACACAGTTATCTACGTGCAATATAAAAAGTAAAGAAGAAAACGTTAAAGGTAACTCACTAATACAAAAACAAAAGAAGTGGGTCTCAGTTCCAAATCCGTAAAGCGTTCATTAAAACAACAAAGTCTAAAGAAACTTGAACTTAAGAAAACAAGTGTTTTGCGAATTAGCCATACATCCGCTGCGGTTGTAACTTGATTAGACTAAGCGGCGGCTGGTTGCAGTATTTTTAGCTTCACGCTTTATCCCGTTTGAAGCAGGAATGGAGACACTTTGTGTCAAGATACTCCATTCCTCGCCTATTGAGTGATAGAAATCTATATCGCATTTTTTTTTTCTTCTTTACTTGATATGTTTAACATTTACACGTTTCAAATAAAACGTTTGGCAGAAAAGGTTACAGCTTTTAAATTTGTCGCTTATGTCATTAATTGCAATATTATAAAGTTGTATACGCGTACCAATTTAAATGAAATGACCATATTATTAATTTTTCATTTTGTTTCAACAGTTGTTGAGAATAAATATTTTTTCTAAATGGGGTAAATATATTAAAGGTTTATAATTATTTAAGAAACTATTTAAACACAACAATCAACGATCTTCTCTTGGACTAGATAGACTATAAGCCCGTAATTTTTGCATAAGACGTGTTTACTCCTTACGGTGACTAATATGGCTTGTAGGTGGTCCAAGGCAAAGTGAAAACTTATGTTTATTAAAATACTTTTAAACCTAATTTAAATATAAAAATACGTTTCTTTTTTGAGAATAGAAATATCATAATTGTAATATTTAAAATGAAAATTAAAACATTTTAAATTATTGTGACATTGTTACTTTGAGCCTTATAATCATTTGTTATAATCTTTCTATTCGTAAGGTCTCTAATTTTAAAGATCAAAGCTCTAGGCAGAGGTAAACAATGAAGAGTACGGCTACTTACAAATAGAAGCTTATACATAGGCGGTCTAAACGAAATTCCAAGAACTTAACAAAATGCTTCATCTTATTATTAATGCTTATTATATGTAAGAATATATGTATATATATATATATATATATATATATATATATATATATATATATATATATATATATATATATATATATATATATATATATATATATATATATATATATATATATATATATATATATATATATATATATATATATATATATATATATATATATATATATATATATATATATATATATATATATATATATATATATATATATATATATATATATATATATATATATATATATATATATATATATATATATATATATATATATATATATATATATATATATATATATATATATATATATATACACACATACATGCTTTGCATTGATTATCAGTTTTAAGTAAATCGTGTTTTAGATTAATTTCCGCTGACGTATATACACAGTATACACATGTTACACCTGAATTACACTGTTGTGGCTTAGCTCGTAAATATTTAATTATGTACACGATCTTCTCATTACGCCGAAATCTAAAAATGTGTTTACATTTAAGTATTTTTAAAATTATATTAAATAATCGTTGATTTCCTATATAACTTTTTTATCTTTACAGTGAGCGATGCGATCGAGTGTTTGCTTTGAAGAAGAAATGACAGTGGACGAGGCGAAAGAGGTATGCAGAGACCGTAGCGTTTGGCGCTCCCTTCTCTCTGACTTCCCGCTAGGGATAAAGCGTGAAGTTATGTATCTATGTATATACAAGTAATAATTGAATGTAAGTGAATTTACGTTTTTAAAGGAAATGAATATACTGAACCAATTAGCACTGAGATTAAAGCTCGAACTAAGAGCTTCTAGAACAGCTTCGCAATATACAAAACAAAGCTTCCTCAAAGCTTTTTACATAACCATACAACAAGCTTAGCTTTATGCGAACATTTTTACACAAGTAGTGCTGTGTGACCGTAATAAATAATGTAGCGCCTATCTGGGAGTCGCAGAAGAGTTCTTACAATGTTATACAAAATACGACCTATACTTTGAAATACATATCTACATATATTTAAAAAGAAAATGGCCTCTTTATTTTTTTGGTTAAGCCTTTAACCGATATCATGGTATTGGACTGCGATGGTTGCTGGTTCTATCCTCATTACAACAAGGTATCTATATCATTTATAAATATAAATTAATTTTACATAAGCACAAAATTATGAAATTGTTAACTACAAATTATATATTTTATCAGTATATCGTATGTCCGTCCGTTCCGTCGACTGAGCCGGAACGGAGTTCGCGTCGCGCTTCATCGTCCCTCATCACCGTCCCGTCATCGCCCTGGTAGATGATAAAATTATTAACTTAAAGTCGATACTTGCCATGAATACGCTCCTTTCGTTTTTGTTATTATTTTTTTTATTTTAATTATATATTTATTGATTATCGTGTTTTGTTGTATATATAAAGTGAATTTGAATATACTCAATGATAAACTGTAAGTAGATTTTTATTTATTTCCTTCAACACTTAGCCTAGCAAATAAGCAGTGTGTCTCTAACACTTATTCTACCATTCTGGCCTGAAAAAGCATGAAAACCCAAAAAATATTTCTAGTTCAGAAAGTTTCTAAATAAAAAATACCAGTATAAAACTAAACAAACGCCTATATATGTACGTAAAAGTTTATTTTAGTCTTTTACTTTGAAATAAACCGGCGCCGTACAACGCGGCTAATGTACACCAACCATCAATCAAAAGGTAGAAGTATCAATAACATATCATTTATTTAAGGAAACGGCTAGTTCCTGGTACGATGGCTAAATTCCAGCTTTTATGTCAGTGCAGTAGTGGCAATCTACAGCTTTCTTTAGTAAAAATGTATAATAAAAGCTTTATAGGCTTCCAATGATATATACTACCTATATACAATTTAATTGTTTTTTTTTTTGGTTCACGCTTTATCCCGCATATAGCAGGGTCGGCAGAGGGAACTGCAGGAACCATACGAACCTAGTGTTAAGACACTCCGTTACTTAGTCCCTGCTTACTCCGTCCCCGCTTTCCGCCGTTTTCGAGGCATTGCGTGTTGAGTGGCGGAACTCAATGCCGCGCTTTGCCTTAGTTGCCAGAGCGAAGAAAATGGAAATAGAAAAATCCATCTTCCCCGACTGGGGATCGAACCCAAAAACCGTCCTCAAGTAGAAATCCATCTTCCTCGAGAAGAAATCGAACCCACAAACCGTCGCGTTTACAGCCAGACGCTACGCCTATGCCACGACGGTCCTTTAATTTTTGCTTAATATTAATTCATATTAAAATTGTAAAGAAATTGGATTAATCGATATTGTTTTATACCAGCATGGTTTATGTTTCATATAAAAAGGGAGGTAGAAAAAGTTCCAATAGACTCCATGCATCATTTTAATTGAAAAAAAAAATAGGAAATTACGAGTCGTTGAACAGTAACTTACTGTAATTTAACGCTGCACTGTACCACCGTGATGATTCCAGACAAAGATAATATATTATGTTACTTTTATTATATCCAGTATCTGTACGTATAACTTATACGTATTTATATATTTATTGAGCCCGATTGTCACAAAGGAAGTAGCAATATCGTACTCAAGTTACGTTAAATGTGTAAATTCAAAAATTTTAGTGTAATAACTGAAATTTCAATCGAGTACAAAATATGACTTTACAAAATTTGAATTGCAATAAAAATGACGGGTTACAGCCTGCAGACTATTATATAAATTAGACTATCATGAAAAGAAGAATAGCTTACCATACAATCAATACTATGAAAAACTGGCAACATAAAATCTTAGATGACGCCCGAGATGAGATCGAGGCATCGTATTCCAACGTGTACAAATAGCCTCGTTCACTTTAAAGATATTTTTTATAAGAACAATTTATTAAAACCTAGCAACGGTTCTATTTAATAAGGTTTTCGTGAAAAATCTCTACGATTTTCGAAGAAAAAAATTTAAAGTCTAACTATACGAAAAGCTCGTTAAGTAAAAGCTATAATTTGTAATATATGAAACTCGCCCCTTACTGGGTCACTGACTGACATATATTGAATTGAAATGTAATTTGGCAATTAAGAGGTTTCTATAAGAGGCATGAACAGGATTTTGCGTTTTATAGTGCAAGTAAACGAACGCGGTTGTTGTACAAAGGTATCACTGTACTACAACTCTATATCCATTACATGTGTACGATGTTAACAATCAACTGGGCCACGATCATATTCAAAATATACACGACAAAATTCAATTTAAAAAAGAAACTAATTTTAGTGAAAACTAGATGTCGCCCGCGGCTCCGCTCGCAGTTTTTAAATGCATTATGCACATTATATTTTTTCGTAGTATGCCCGAGCTAAAGTATCTTTGTAATTCGTAACATTTACCTACACAGTCTTAATAATGCTAGGTACTAAATATTAATATTGTGGTTTGGTTTGGACCAACGTTACTCATTTAAATTATTATTATTATAAAAGAATTATTATAATATAAATGTTTTTGAGTATTTTTAAATCTGAAATAAAGATTTTCATATTTTTATTTGAGTACATCATGTTGTGAAATATTATAGATATTTTTAATAAAGTGTATTTCATAATACGATACAACACAATAAAGTAAGATTTTGATTATCTATTTATGCAACTGAGGGGTGATTCTTCTCGTACTGATTCGTTTAACAGGTAACCGTCACAAAACGAAGGGCAGAAAAGCTTAGCATTCATGTAAACAGCTTTAATTTTCATCGAATTAGCTTCAAAACTGACGGACTTTCATAGAAACTTACCCCCCCTTTTTCACTCCCTTTAAAGCAAAATTTCCAAAAATCTTTATGGCGTCATTCCTAATTTCTAAACAAATAGGCAAGTATTAATTTTAAATGAATTAGCTTCAAAACTGACAGAGTTTTATACAAACTTACCTCCCCCCTTTTACCCGTTAAATAGCGAATTTCCAAAAAAAGATAGCCTATATGTTAGCAAGGACTAATAGCTATATAATAAGAAAGTTTCATCAAAATCTATCCAATGGTTAATGAGATTAGCGTGTGCAAACAGACAAACATTCAAACATACAGACAATTTTTTTTTTCGAATTCTTTCTCTTTTTTCATCTCTTAATAACCCTACATATTTTGTTTTGTAAAAATATTAAATGTACAGACACGATTTTTTTTACTGTTTTATTATATATAGAGATAAGATTACAACATTCGTTTTTTGAATGTCAACGCGTCAGACAAGAGATGTAATTGTGCAAGAAACTTAGGGACATATTTAAAAAGGGTCATAGAATTAAACAACTCTTCATATGTATTTTATAATGAAAAGTTACATTCCGAAAGTATGTTGTCATTTAAAAAATCATTAATTAAGTAATAACCTTTAACACACACATATCTTTTTAAAATTCTTTTAAATTATGATATAGAAATTTTAGAGACGTAAATTATTGTAAGCGTACACACTGCCACATGACAGAATTGCGAATTGGTTGCAATTTAGTTATAGGCGCTGTAAGTTCAAGTCTATTTCTAGTATTAAATATTATATGAATCACCGATTTTGGCAAAATCAATATTTACAAAATCTATATTAAATTCTTTAAATTTTTCTTTATGAAATCCTTAGCTCCTAGATTATCACACAAAAATTATTAAAACACAAAAGGAAAGTTCAGTTTCATTAAGACAAGGAGAATTATAAAATCAAAGAAGATATAAGATTCTTAAAACAGAATATGAAATTAAGTCTAGTAAAAATATATAGTATAAAGGCCTTACACATTGAATAATTTTAATTTTTACTGAAACTCTAGAAGTTCGTTCAATATCTGTGAACAAAGTGACTTAATAGTAAATTTTCTCCATCTATATAAAAAAATCATAACAAAAATCTACTGGAATCAGGAAAAATCATCTGTTCCCCCATCAACTACTAACTAAATTACACATCGCTAGACTTAATCAAAATTTACCAAGACATCTCACTTTTTCAGCGCATTTTCATTTCACGACCACAATTTCTTACTCCACAAAGCTCGAGTAAACGTGAATATTTCCATCCATCCCGTCTTGGATCCTTGAATAATGGATTCGCAAAAAATCCTTCAGAAAACAATATGGAGCGAGCTGAGCTTAATTGGGAAAGGTATGAAGCCTGGATTATTAATGATTGACACGACCGTGATGTAATGAATATTAGTCTTTCTAGTCTTATTACTTTGTAGACATTAGTAAAGTTATAGGTACATTTTGGGCTCTTTTTAATAACAGGAGGCAGGTTTTAACAGCTTTTTTAAGCCTCATCCTGTATAACGACATAATGAACCCAGTGTTCAGAAAATCTGCTTCCTGTCCAAAAAATTGTGTAAAATTAATTGTTTGAAGAGGTGGAACTCAATAAAAAATAGCTTTATCTCATCACGGCATAGCTTTAAATTATGCTTAATTCGTAATAATTTTAAGTTTTACTCTATATCCCGCTAATGGCATGAAGGCAGAGGAAATCTTATATTAGGCCTTTCAAGTGAACACTAAACAAAAACATTAACTAATTTATACCGATTGGGATTTAAAGTCAGTGAGCCGCTACGTTAAGATGACTTTTAGTAATTATATTTAAAATTTATTAGAATATATAGAAATTCTTAACTGAAATACAATTTATAACAAAGTCTTGCTGAATTTTGCATTATCTTGAATGGAGCATTAATTTCACTCTAAACTGAATCAGTAGCAGGATGTAAACGTATAAATAAGATGCTATAATAAACACTTGACAGCTGAAAATGTAAGGAGCTAAAAGGATAAACGGAGCTTAAAATAAATGAATTATTCATATGACGAGCAAATTAAGTGGAATGAGGAACTTTTCGTTAACTTTGTAAAACATTTATTAATTAGCTTTCGCTTACGATTTTACCTGAGTGACCTTCATTTAATGTAGAAATGAAATGGTTCAAAATTTACTTGAACATTTTAAATTTGAACCAAAATATTTTATGTCGAATAGAATTGCTGGAGAGATTTTTAATATATAAAACTATTACTAAAATACACAGTATTTAATTATTCTCTGTATGTACGAATTGAAAATTGTATACCAATCTAAAATTTCATTTAACTTGCTTGATCTCGTTGAAAACTATTATTTGAAATACTGGTTTTAATTGAATTGTTTATTTTTTATGTTTATCTAGAAATGCTATTCGATATATTAAATATTTTGTGCCACCGTTTGTCTACTTTCTTCACGGCCTACTACTATAGAGTAGAGAAGGCAGACACTCCGTGTTGAGTAACGGAACTAAACGCAGCTCCTTGTTTTTTCTAGACTGGAGGAATAATTACTCCAAGTGGAGATGGAACCTAGACAAACAAACGATGGAACGTTTACTGTGAGACATTTTGCCAAGTACCCTTTCCGGTCATATATAAATGAATAGCAAAAATTGTTTTATAAACAATTACATTTCTGCGGCGGAGAGAAACGTTAGCTGTAAGTAAGCTTTATATATTATGACTTTTACTATAGAAATTATTTCAGCAGCTTTAATACAAATTTTCCAAAATTCAATATATATATATATATATATATATATATATATATATATATATATATATATATATATATATATATATATATATATATATATATATATATATATATATATATATATATATATATATATATATATATATATATATATATATATATATATATATATATATATATATATATATATATATATATATATATATATATATATATATATAAGTAACAAGCCGATTATAAGGAATCAATGTGAGAACATTATTATTACGAAACCAGTGTGTATGACAGCGTTACTGTGTGATAATGACGTTTATTGCATCTTATATCGTCGTAACAGCTCATTATTTCGTGACGGCAGCGAAGGCTAAATCCATTATGGGAACTTAGTGTTAAATCTCTCTTATTTTGTGTACAGAATTAAGAGCATATAGTACTTTATTTAATAACTTTTTAACACCTAAATATAAGCTTAATATAGTGGGTTAGATTCCACTCGGGGAAAATCGATCATATTAATTTTGCTTTTTTTGGTAACAAGACAAAACGCGGCGTTGAATTTCGCTACTAAGCAAGCAATGTCGCATAAGGCGTGAAGTTCTATTTTAATTTTAAATTTAAATTATTTCTCGTATGCATATCCACTTAAATATGAATATATAGCAATAAGGTTACGCGGTACTGTATGGTAGTGTGCTAGATTATTTTAATAAAAAATGTTATTTAACACACCAAAGTTTTGCGCGAAATCTGCAATTTTTTTAACTTGTATCTTATAAATTATCATATGAGTTAGTGGCGCCGATGAGTAAACGCGATAGTTTGTAGGTTCGATTTCCACGCGGGGAAAATATATTTTATAATTTCCATTTTCTTCGCTCTGGCGAAAAAGCAAAGCGGGAAAAGAGTGCCTTAACACTAGGTTTTCGCGGTATCTGTGGTTCCTTCTGCCTACCCTGCCATGTGCGGGATAAAACGTGAAGTGAGTTGAGTGAGTTAGTCAGAAAAACGTAGCACTATACGCCTTGCAATCCCACTTTTCTCCTCTAAAGTACAGATTCAAAGCCTAACGTGGTCAATTTTTTACACACAATAAGTTTAATTTACCAACGCTCCCCTTATATTATTTCTCTTTAAATTCCTTTTTTTATTAATAATAATGGCCAAATTTTTCCCAGAAACCGCCGAAATAAACGCCCAAAAAATATTTTCCATATAGAAGTACATTGTCACACAAAAATTTCTGCTCAAGGCTCGTTATTGAAAAGAAAATTCACGATAAGTATGGATACAACGTTATCCGTAACCCTTTTAAATTGATGCTTTCAATTGGATAAATAGAAGCGAGATTCAAATAGAGACATCAGTCTATAGAATCGATCCTAATTCAATACGCTTATCCGTATGATATGCTTTTGGTATGTTTAGCTTTGTTTTGTTACGTTAATATATACATATATATATATATATATATATATATATATATATATATATATATATATATATATATATATATATATATATATATATATATATATATATATATATATATATATATATATATATATATATATATATATATATATATATATATATATATATATATATATATATATATATATATATATATATATGTACACTTTAGTTCCTGAGATTAGCGTACACAAACACGAATAAATAGACATAGAAAAATAACAAAAAATATTGTCATAATAAAAAAGGAGTAAGCAGGGACTAAGTAACGGAGTGACTTAACACTAGGTTCTAATAGTTCCTGCAGTTCCCTGCGGGATAAAGCTATAAAAAAAATAAAAAATTATAAATAATAATTATTATTTCTAATTTATTCTATACTAAATATATTGCTAAATCCTTTAAGCCTCCACTCTGAAAACAATACCAAGCGAGTATCATCAATAAACGACTGCTCTAATTGGCAATCATATCGCAGGTTGATTTGTCCTGTCGATATTGAAAGCAATTTTATTATAGATAAAAGCCCATATTACGATTTGCTGAAAATATTTGGATTTTATTGAGTTAGCCTATGGAAGGGTAAACAAGATTTACCTTAATAAGAAAAGTATGGTATAACAAAAATAGTTTAATCTGTAATTGTAAATTAAAAATAAAAAATTTAAATAATTTAATAAATTGTCTGTTAACAGTTATTATAAGAATATTATATATTTTGTATTATCACTAGTCTTTTAGTTTGTAGGTCTCTCGCGCTTTCGATATTTTTCTAGTTTCTCGTCTTGTGTATTTATATTAGAATTTTTCGAGAACACTGATTTTTAATTGAAGTGGGTTTAGATAACGCGTATGTAATCCGTCGTTAACGCGAACGTTTGTGGATTCGATTCCCATTTAAGGAAGATATATTATTTCTCTTATATTTTTTTCGTTCTGGCAACTACGTAAGTGTGGCGTTAAGTTCCGCCACTTCACATGCAACGCTTCGAAAGGCGAAAGAAAGTGAGTAATTTTGTTTATTAATAATTTATAAATTTATACTTACATGTACTATATGTGACTACGCGTGTATATATATATATATATATATATATATATATATATATATATATATATATATATATATATATATATATATATATATATATATATATATATATATATATATATATATATATATATATATATATATATATATATATATAAATTCAACAAAATATATATGCTACAATAGTGCACGGTTATTATTAAATCTATAATAACATCACGTCATCCAGCGTCGTGCTGTAGCGATGTTATCACCATTTACCTTTAATCAACTTTAAGCTCATACTGTAAACTATTTGACACTTGCTTTACATATATTGCAAGTTCGAGAGAGTTCAGATTATAAAGATTAGTTTGCATATTTTGATGTACGAAATATATCTTGGTTGATTTTCAAGAGACGCGTGTTCGAATCCCGCTTTATTTAAATTATTAGTTAGTATTAAATAACACCTCAAAATCATTTTACGATAGCCAAAAATAGAGTAAAAAGCAAATAGAAAGAGAAATGGGTCACTATATTATTTCTGTATGACACTAAATACAATGAACTTTAAACACCAAAAAGAATATTTTGTAACAAATTGAATCATGTCATAGCTTCTAACTCTTCACACGATGGTTGTATGTTCGATTCTCACTCGGGGGAACAGTGTTACTATTTTCTCACTCTAGTAAACGACAAAGCGGAGCGTTCAAAATGCCTCATCTATAAAATTTAAGAATAAAATGTGTTTATTTCCTCACTCTATTAACTAGGCAAAGCGCGGCGTTAAATACCGCAACTTATGCCTTATCCACAACATTTTTAGGAAGTTGGGGACGTAGTGTCTTAACACTAGGCTCCAGTTGCCCAACCCGCTATAAGCGAGATACACCTTCATGGAGTAGAAGAATACAAAAAAACCTAATCAAATTTAGTAACAAAGGTATAGTAATCAGTCATAAGTCGTAACACGCTTATGTGCGTCGTTTAGAGGCAACATAACGTATGTTTTATTTATGTTGCACATAAATCTTGCGTCTCTTCGATGAAGATGTTTCACTGAATGGGATAACATATTTGAGATTCTATAGTGCTAGTGAAATAAATGGCTGTGACAAATGTTGCCTTTAATTATCAATATTTTTTTAGCTACACGCTTTATCCCGCACATGGCAGGATAGGCAGAAGGAAATGCAGGAACCATACGAATCTAGTGTTAAGACACTCTGTTGCTTAGTCCCTGCTTTCTCCGTCCCCGCTTTCCGCCATTTTCGAGGCATTGCGTGTTGAGTGGCGGAGCTCAACGTAGCACTTTGCATTGAATATCGATTAATCTATTTCAATTTTCTTCCATCCATCTAGGCAAGGCGGAGGCGTTGAACTAGATACCCACAGTTCTTGCGATTGCTTTTGCCTACCCTGCTAAAAGCGGGATAAATCGTGAAACTAAAAAAAATAAATAAAAATAATGCTTCAAAGACACAGTGCTTTCAATATCCATACTACAGCACTTAAGTTAAAATCAACGTACATACATTAATACTATATGCAAACAACAATATACTATATACAAAAGGTTAGCGAGTCCCAAAAAAGGCTACCCCGTATTCTCTTTGATCCGTACTGGATTTTACAAAGCCTGAAGATCACGATCTCATATAACGCTAGATTTAGACAGCTCATTTCTTATTTTGTTTATAGTAAACTCGATTCGTAAACTATTTACTTCCCTATTCCTTATTTCCTTAACGCGATATAATATATAGTTGAGAAAATAGGACGTAACGTTAGTAGAGATACGTTATCATAGTAATTTGTTATGTATATGTAAAACCAAGTTATAGATATTTTCAAACTTATTGATGTAAGGCGATTACTTAAGTAAAATAAAAATATTAAGTATATATATATATATATATATATATATATATATATATATATATATATATATATATATATATATATATATATATATATATATATATATATATATATATATATATATATATATATATATATATATATATATATATATATATATATATATATATATATATATATATATATATATATATATATATATATATATATATATATATATATATATATATATATATATATATATAAGCTTCACGCTTTTATCCCGCACAAGGCGGGGTAGGCAGAGGGAAATGTATGGACCGTGGGAACCTAGTGTTAAGACACTCCGTTGCTTAGTCCCTGCTTTCTCCGTCCCCGCTTATATATATCATATTTGAATTTAACACTTTATACGATATATCTATCTATATCCGTGTTCAAAACTATACTATACTATTATTAAACATATAAAGTAGTGTCTCGACACTATCACACTTTACACAATTTCTAACACAAGTACTATCATAGATTATGTTTATTGACTTAAAGATAGAGAAATTTATGTGCAGCTATAAATAAAAGATACGCAGCGCTCTCGCGTCTGTCGCCTTTGTTTCTTTATGGGCACATTCTGACATTACTTGAGTTTGCCAACAATATTTGACAGATTGCAGTTAATGCTTAAACTTACTTTTGTATAGGGTTATCAAATTTAATTCTTCTTCTCTTATCTTTACTTATGGCGTTTCGAGCGTGCCAGTTGAGAATAAACAAAAAACAATTCTCCAATTTCGCGATGAATGGAGAACACACGAAAAATAATCAAAATAATTATAATGGAAATACACATCGTGCTTGAGCGCCAATTACACATTGTTTAATGTTAATCGATATCTTAGAGTATGTGTTTGTATTTTCAATAATTTATAACTTTAGCTTCATTTTGCACAATATATGTAAAGAACTTAATGTTAAAACTCTACTTTCTCTCCTTTTCGATCGAATTCAATTTTTAAAGCGGAAGTAGTTAGAAAACTAAAAAAATACTTGTAGATCGTATATGTTGCCTACAAGCAACAATTTATAGTATAAATTAGAATAATTTCATTGTTTTTATAATCTTCCAAGACTAATTTATTATTATAACAGATTTCTAGCTGTAACAGGGTTTAACGCCGCGATTTGTCTTCCTAGAACCAAGACATTACGTAATAGTAATATCGAACCTACACCACCAAAATCAATGTTAAATTGTACACGGATATCTTACCACTAGTATCTCTGTTACTACATAACTACAGTACATTACAATCAAAACTATGGCTAACATGTAGCAAAAACACTTCCTTTCTTATTATTTATTATACAGGGTAAAATATTTCAAGGCTATATACAAAAAACTAATTCACAATTTTCAATAGATTAGGCACAGGATCTTTTTCCTATTTCACAATATTTATACGTGCTGTGCAACGCGTGAGGTAGTAATAATTAAATACGAATGACGTATAGACTTCGTACTACAAAAATACTATCAAACGTCGTCAATCTGTCACTTTTCATTCAAAAAAATAACTAATGAGAAAGGGATATATCTCTTTCCCGCTCTCACAGAGTATACATAGAGTACGCTTGCGTCATACTTGAGAAATGGCGTTTTATTTTGGAACAATAAATGAATTATTTATTTTGTTTGAAAAATTATTTTTTTATTTTTGAAAAATTTACTTGTTTTATAATTTTACCAAGTTTATAAAGGCTAGTTATTACTATGCTTTAAATGAAGGCCGCGGTAGCATCTACACCCTGTATATAGATAAGCTATTAATTTATTTTTACCCTGAAAAGAAAATACTTTAAGGGCAAAAACATTGCTTTATTTATATAAAATATCATAAAACACGTGTTTACGGACACGCTGTCCGTAAAATAAATTGCCTTCATAATTGGATATATGGATAAGAATTAAAGCGTTTACTTTGCGAATGATCGAGTTAAACACTGTCGCCTCGTTGCATTCCCTTGGTAAGTAAATTAATGAAAAAATATGTATATACGAAGACTATTTTTAATTTTCATTTCTCTGAAAATTATTAAGTCTGATTTTAAATCAATTTAAATTTACTCAATAGAGAGAATATATTAGAAAGATTCTCCGTTCTCCGTTTTTAAATAGAGATATAGTGTAACGAGTGACAGAACTCTCTGTTGTAATTTACTTTACGAAAAACCTTCCTATTATTATACGTAACAAAGGCCTCATAATATTTAAACTGTAATAATATATAAAATTACATTAAAATCGTAAAACGACTAACAAAAGACAATAGCACTTATTAACAACAATAACACTCTTGTTAAAGTAAGTTGTATACTTAATTGTGAACAAATAAGTTCTTTGTGTTTTAACAAATATTTGTTTATTTACTTAGAAGATAAGCCTAACTTGGTTTGCTTGTTGAGTTCACTCACTTAAGTATATTATATATTCCATATTGGATTTTAAATAGAATGATTAAGTAATGAGGGAACTAAGTTCGAATCTGATTTAAAATTATGGAAGCATTCTACGCCAGTTTTAAATTTAATAAGCTAGATTTAAGGTTTCTAATATGTAGTTTTGGACGCAAGTTGGTTTTTTTTATAATGTAGGTCTGTCGTTAGTACCTCTAGTTTTGCCTGTCTTTTGAGTTCTGCAGATTCATAATAAGCTAAATATCTTAATTTTACATTTCATGAAAATATATTCGTCATTCTCTAACATAATAATACAAAGTTATTTATTATAAAAGGCATTGAACTTCATATCTAATAATCAAAATAGATAAACGGTTTAATTTCTAATTTCCTAACAGAGGAATGTACGGAATTATCAGAAACGATCAATCATTGTCGAAGTATAGAGGTGATTGTACTTTGAGAGACTAGCTATTCAATTCCCCGACATTAAAAAAGTTAAATATAGGAAAGTATGAGTCAGTGGTCAGAGCTGTTGATTTTTAAGAAATATGGTTGAAATACGCCAAACATAATCCAAAACTTTTGTTTTTTTTATTATTACTCTTTTTTTGTGTAGAATAAGTTAAAAAAATTAAATTAATATTGTTATATGAAATGTTTACTTTTAATTTACACTCAGCTGGCTGTTTACTTACTAGCTGGCTGCAGATTTAAATATTTAATTTAGTTGACTTATCTTACAGCTGCTTTAAGCTGTTATCGTGATTTGTATAGCGAGGTATAATTTTAGTACAAAAAAACTGATAAAAATAAGTTCTGTCTATGATTTTTCGTCTTTAAGTTTGGTTGGTGGATATATGTATATTTTTTTAACCTTCACCCTTAAGACACCCCTTTGCTTAGTCCCAGCTTGCTGCGTCCCCTCTTTCAGCCTTTTTCGAGGCATTGCGTGTTGAGTAGCGGAACTCATAGCCGCGATTTGCCCAGTTTCCAGAGCGAAGAAAATGGAAATAGAAAAATCCATCTTCCCTGAATGGGAATCGAACCCACAAACCATCGCTTTTACAGGTAGACTCTGCGCCACGACGGTCCTTATATATATTCCTATATATACATTCCTTTGTTAAAACTAACAAGTACCTAGAACTGATGAGCTAATCAACTGGGAAAAAAATAAATGTAATAAGTAGAAGTATAACAACGAGATATATTTAAAGTTTTCTGGTACATTTCACAATATATCTATATATTTTATATATTAAACACATACAACTGCCTGTATATTTGTGTATTTACATATATTTTATACTTTATTTATACCCAGGCCTGCAAAAATGTACTTCGTCTCATATCCATAGGTTGATTATAAGAAATCTCTATTAGAGATAAGTTCACCTTTACCAACAATATTTCTAATTATAAAAAGATGTTCGCATTCTCAGCCCAAACCCGCACTACGAATCGAATGGGTGCAGTTTCTTCTGTTCATACGACTTTAATAAATTTATAGAAATTTTCTAACCAAAAAATTAAAATTTCTATTCTCACCAAATGAACTCATCATCAATAACAACTCTATAAATAAACAAATAAATAAACAAACACTTAAAGAGTTCATATTATAGTCATAATAAAAATCCAAGTTAATTTCATTACACAAAGACCAGCTGACCGGATGCGAGCTGACTACTGGCGCGCTCGTACATCCGGTTACATTCTTATAATTAACTTTACAGTACAATGTGTTTATGAAGACGTATGCATGTATGTGCAATAGTAGACACAGATTATTTCTTCATATACTTATAGGATTTTCAGTTGGTTAATTTTTGCTATATAATTACGGCCTTATTCATAAAAAGTTATAGCACGCTTAAAGACTCGATATAGTACAGTTGTCAAAAAACGTTATTTATAACAGCATTTTTGTGCCAATCAGTTCTATAAACCTATCATAAAGTTATAGAACCGGGAACCCTACTATAAGAGTGTTTTAACGTCCAAAGATGGCCGATTCATATAACAGCTGATTATAGCTCATACTAATATAAGCATTGATATGACGTCGTCGAGTCGCTTGTCATCAAGAGTGTCAATTTCAGTTTCGTAAACAAAACAATATAACAATTGAAATTTTGTTCGATATTTATTAACTATATTTATTTATTAACAAGTTTATTAATAATAAATTCTACATAAGAAAGGTGCACAGAACATAGGTAATACTTGTCCACGTCTAAACAATTTTCAATTCTTTGTCGTTTTACTTCTTATGACTTAATTTTTTAAAAATTAAGTAAGTTTATAAACTAAAATAAAATAAACATTCATGTTTTTGTGATACCAACGACGTAAATGAAGCCGGTAAATGTCAAGCCAGATCCAACAATATATTTTTGTACGTAATATTATCTGTGGTCATACTATGTCAATACGTTTTTCACTTATCATCTGTGGATTTACTGGTATTTTCAGCAACAAGTCGACCGACTTCAGTATAGTGGCAACATTGTGAACGTATAAATCAAATTAGTGACACTTTAGTTATAGAAGGCTTATAGAGTGTTTATGAATACAAACATTTATCGAACGTTCTATAAGCCTAAAGAGCGTGTTAACTAAAGTATACTTAAAACGTTCTATAAGACTTTTTTATGAATAAGGCCGTTAGTATCTAACTTTATGGTATGTATAATTTATATATTTAATTCATGTTTTAAAGTTCATTATATTATGTTGTTTCATTTTCTATGTTAAATTGGATGTGCAGTGATGAAATTCTTTAAGTAGGATATTACTTCTAAAATAATTAAAAGCATCCATCCATATATCTATCGTCGTGGCGCAGAGGCGTAACGGTTCCCACTCGGAAAAGATGGATTTTTATATTTTCATTTTCTTCGCTCTAGCAATTGGGCAAAGCACAGCGTTGAGTTCCGCCACTCATAAAATATGGTCTACGTGTTTTGATATTTTTCTTTAAACTGAACTCTAACCACTTCTGCTATATATATATATATATATATATATATATATATATATATATATATATATATATATATATATATATATATATATATATATATATATATATATATATATATATATATATATATATATATATATATATATATATATATATATATATATATATATATATATATATATATATATATATATATATATATATATATATATATATATATATATATATATATATATATATATATATATATATATATATATATATATATAATATATATATATATATATATAATATATATATATATATATATATATATATATATATATATATATATATATATATATATATATATATATATATATATATATATATATATATATATATATATATATATATATATATATATATATATATATATATATATATATATATTAAATATAGAAGTATCGCAGGTGAAATTAATATTGACATTGAAAATATTTGCTTTATATAACATATGTATGTGTATCTTCATCTCCTTATATCTGTGTGTTTGATACACTTTTAGTCGCCGCCGGGCATGTACCGACAAACGTGTGCTGTAATTTACCATGTTTTTATTTTGTTTTAGTATCCAAACAGTTTTTTGAGACGGTCGTGTGTTTAATAATATTCAAGCTCGAATGATTCTCAAAGTGAGAGCAAGTTCGAGTATTGTTATATATATATATATATATATATATATATATATATATATATATATATATATATATATATATATATATATATATATATATATATATATATATATATATATATATATATATATATATATATATATATATATATATATATATATATATATATATATATATATATATATATATATATATATATATATATATATATATATATATATATATATATATATATATATATATATATATATATATATATATATATATATATATATATATATATATATATATATATATATATATATATATATATATATATATATATATATATATATATATATATATATATATATATATATATATATATATATATATATATATATATATATATATATATATATATATATATATAAATTACTAATATATTTTCTTTTGTGTTTATTCTTAAAGACTAAAAAGAAAGTATTCGCTTCGCGTGTCAAAAAGCTTTAAAATGTTCGATTAAATTTTACACTTTGATATCTTATATGCACGAAATGGCAATAAATAATAGTAAACAGCATAAGGGCGCAGTTTGGAAGTGGCATGTGACTCTTATATTTAAGATTCTATTCCCAATTGAAGTTATATTTGTTTTTGATTAATTTCCATTTTCCATGTCTCGTTAGACAAATGGTGTATAAAATAGATAAATAAATTTAATAACCAGCCAACAAAGTCAATAATGTTATTAATCCTTCTGATGTTACACATACTTCGCCTCCGTTTTCCGCTTTTTTCGAGACATTGCGTGTTGAGTGGCGGAACATAACGCTACGCTAATGCCTAGGTGCCAAAAACGTCGAAAAAAATGGAAATGACAAAATCAATCTTCCTCGAGTGGGAATCGAACCCACAAACCATCACGTTTACAGGCAGTAGTTACGCCTCTGCGCCACGACGGTCCTCTTAAGGCGGAAAACGGGTAAAGGAGTGTCCTGATACTAAGTTCTTACTATTCCCGTGGTCATCTCTGCCTTGCTAAGAGCGGGATAAAGCGTGAAGCTGTGTGTGTGATGTACACGTGCCATAAAAAGATTCATTAGGCTAGGCGATTCCCCAATTATTGGATGTTGAGTTACAGAACCCAAAGCCGCGCTTTATCTTGCCAGAACGATAATAATTCATTCACCCCCTTAGTCGAATTGAAGCCACAACACACACAAATATTATACTATTCGATAGCGATAGTATATATAAGTAATTATATGTATATGCTGTTTACAAATTGAACACGAAGCCATTAGAAGAAAAATATTGAAAGGAACACAACTGTAAAAATATAATTTACCTTATTATGTTTTGTTTAACTTTTAACAATATTCATACCTGAAACAAGGAAGAGTACGTTAATAATTATACTTGTAAAGAAAATAGAATTTTTTTTTTAGCTTCACGTTTTATCCCGCACATGGCAGGGTAGGCAGGGGGAACAGCAGGGACCGTGGGAACCTAGTGTTAAGACAATCCGTTGCTTAGTCCCTAGTGGCGGAACTCAACGCCGCGTTTTGCCTAGTTTGCCAGAGCGAAGAAAATGGAAATAGAAAAATCCATCTTCTCCGACTAGGGATCGAACCCAGTAACCGTCACGTTACAGGCACACGTTGCGCCTCTGCGCCACGTCGGTCCTCAATTTTTTTTCTATAAAGTAGATTTTAATACATAGTATAACCTTTAAAAGATATTAATGTTGTTGGCTTCTAACGCGTACTATATAGATAACTAATACTGCTACGAATATCCCAAGTCTTAACACTTCAAAATATTATAAAAATGAAATCATCGAATCGTTTCTTATTTTATTACATATCTTATTAAACATGTTTACGTTAAACATCACCACACTACTATTATAGTTTCGTAAAATACTAAATTATAAGAAAGAATTTGTTATTCCTTTATAGTAAGTATGTAATGTATAAGTATATGTCAGTCATTGTCGATTCTGAGAAACCTAATTGATCTGTAAGTGTATTTTGTATAGCTGACTATTGTCAAAGACAACCTACGCAATTCAAATTTCTCTACCGAAAGCTTTAAATGTTAACAAAAAGCGAGAGATTTCTAATATTATTTCTTTGCTTGCTTTTTATCGCATTTTATTAAGGGTATACAACGACGGAGAGAGAGAGAGAGAGTCACTCAGTTCACTCTCTACTTACAGTCGATTACAGGAATTAAAAAAACATGTGGATAGTAAACTCAAAAATCATACCAAAACGATTTTCTTAAAAAATTGTAATAATTATACTTATTTAAATCTGGATATATTTAACTATATACTAGTTGGTTAAAAGCTTAAGACTTTTTAGGGATGGTCAAGATTACTATCTTGACTAATATAATAATAGTAATATTTTTGTACTAAAAAAAATATTTTAGAGACTGATAAAAATCGCGCGCAATTGTTTCTCACGTAAATTCAATTAGATAACGTGTAAATTTTGTTTAATCAATTATTAATTGAATTATTCAAGTTTAAAACTTTATATTTTTCACCACTCTGCCTTCGACATCTTTAAAACGGTACCAAAAGCAAAATTCAAATTACAAAACTCAGCTCTCTAAGTGTGCGCAGTTAAAACGTACAAATAGCATGAATTTATTTTAATTTAAAATATTAAACGTAGCCAAACTAAAATTGATAAACAGAATAATACAAGCCTCTACAACATTGTAACTATTATATTATGAAATCAGATTGTTCTAAATTCAATATATATAGAGTCAATATTTGAGAGGCATTAACTCAATCATTTGACATTGTCATATTTGACTATCAGAAGTTCGTATTTAGATTATTGACGTAAACCCTAAATCATTTGGTCTGACATTTGGTTATTTAGAACGTTTCACATTTGATGATAATGAGCGTAAAGGCATATTAGAGCAATATTGAGGGACAATGGTCATTTTGATGTGAGGTTATTTTGAATTAATTACTCATTTTCTGAACTCTAATTCTTTGTTTTTTTTTTTGATTATTTCTTGTTGTATATTATATATAAGTACTATTAAATAGCTTCATAAATCCTTCTATAAAGAAAACATTTCTAAACTAACGCATAACAACACAAGAATCGTAATGCCAACAGCCTTCTAATTACTGGACGGCTCCATCAAACGTCATCGTAGCCTTAGTTTGGTTTCCAATGTTTGCTCTATCCGGCTTTATCATGTTGATTTAGTTTAAGATATGTATCTAAGTTGTTGTGGGATTATGTATTGTATTGGAACCTTTACCTTTCTGTCTGTCCGCCCGTTTCATCAACGCAAACAATTTGCCTAGTTAAAATGAATCCCACTAATCTATAAAGTATATATATATATATATATATATATATATATATATATATATATATATATATATATATATATATATATATATATATATATATATATATATATATATATATATATATATATGTGTGTGTATATAGAAACTTACTATTATTGTAAGTTTTTGCTGTAAAATGTATGGTAATAGAGTACTGTTGTGTACTCTAAGCACACATTCGATAGTTTTAAAAAACTACCTTTGCAATCAAAAATCCTATGAAACAAATAGACTCGACTCGACTCGACCTGTCGCTCGAGTTACGTCTAATCCCGGTTTCAAATATAACGTCCGATAGAATGCAATAAAGAGACTGTTTACATGTTTTCTTTTCAGTACAGTATTACCTGAATTTTTGTGTTTTCCATACCTTGCATATATACTGGTAACATGAAGCTTTACAGTGTGTTATAGTAAACGTGATATATTGTGGTTATTTTTTAATATATACAAAAATAATATTAAAATAGAAAAATATTTTAGCTCTGAGACATTTTGTTAACAAGGAGAAATATTGAAATATAACTATGAAATATATATATATATATATATATATATATATATATATATATATATATATATATATATATATATATATATATATATATATATATATATATATATATATATATATATATATATATATATATATATATATATATATATATATATATATATATATATATATATATATATATATATATATATATATATATATATATATATATATATATATATATATATATATATATATATATATATATATATATATGTGTGTGTGTGTATATATAGAAACTTACTAAGTTTTTGCTGTAAAATGTATGGTAATAGAGTACTGTTGTGTACTTTAAGCACACATTCGAAAGTTTAAAAAAACTAGCTTTGCAATCAAAAATCCTATGAAACAAATAGACTCGACTCGACTCGACCTGTCGCTCGAGTTACGTCTAATCCCGGTTTCAAATATAACGTCCGATAGAATGCAATAAAGAGACTGTTTACATGTTTTCTTTTCAGTACAGTATTACCTGAATTTTTTTTAAATTTAGAAAAAAAAAATTTTCTATATTTTCAATTTTCTGTTGTTACCTACTTAGATACTACCTTGTTGTATACAAGTTAAAGCCTAAAGCTAAAAAATATATTTTTTTTGCTTTACGCTTTTAAAAAATTGTTTACACTGCAACTTCTACCGCATCTAGTTCTACACACTGTACAATGTTTATTTTTGTTCAGTTCAATGCCTCCAGTACATTAGCCGATGCAAAGTGTTTTATTGCGGTCTATTTTGGAGTGCGTCTTAATACGAGATGGGGCGGTAATGCTTTTTAGTAATATCGCTTATTTTAAGTGTAGGTAGTGGTGTAAATTATCGTTTCATGAGCTACTTCGTTTATTGAATGAATGGTCCGTTTTATTTAGATTATGTCATTTTCTTATATTGTCGGAGAAAGCAACGCAGTGTCTTAACACTAGGTTCCCTCGGTCCCTGCGGTTCCCTCTGCCTACCCTGCCATGTGCGGAATAGAGCGTGAAGCTAAAAAAAAAATTGTCATAGTGGAGGCTAAATTTAACTGTAGATTATTTCGTTCTCCGCATTCGCTAAAATTATTACGAGTCCGTTGATACATGAAAATTGTTATTATCTCTCTCTCTCTCTCTATTATAAATTTTGTTTGATTTAATCTATATACAAACATATTCTCAAGAAATACTTGTTCGACGTATTTTTTTTACATAACTATAATATTATATACTAATTACCGTGGCTTATGCCTGCTACGGTCAGCAATATCTCGACTGAATGAATGAAAATGTCATTCACATTTAACTTCTTCTATTTGGCCATTTGAGTATAACTTGATGGTCTTTTTGGACTTTTATATGAATATTAGGTAGATATGCCTCATTATAATTTATAGAAATCTGAAATTAATATTTTTCATAAATCATATGGTATAAATGTTATCATACGTAATATATCAACTGATGTTATCATTGAAATTACGTACATTACACTCGCAATTATTTTAAATTAACTGTATACTACACTAATAGGTTTATTTGTGCAGGTTTAAAATAATCGTGCTATATCACATATACATAGGTGGGTTTGTAGAGGAAACCCCTCCGTTCCATAATTTTGAACAATTTTCCAGATATTGGTATTGTGGCAAAACTTAACAGCGTGTTATGTTTTGTCACTAAGACTAAGGTAAAATTCATTTTACCAAGCAGAAATTGAACTCATATTTGCAGTATAATGCTGTGCCACTGCGTCACGACGGTCTTTAATAGGAAGGAAAGTGGAAGTCTGGAAAATAAATAATAAAAGAGAAAAAATAAGAATTAATTAATAATTGTCTTAACACTAAGTTCGCTTTGATAAAAAACTAAAAAATAAAAAACATGTAAGCACTAAGATATGTAAACGTCATGTGAAGTTATAAGTATTTTATTTTGTTTGTGTAAACACAACACTGAGCAATGCTCGTTAAACGGTATGCGGAAACGTTAATTTACAAATGGACCGACATTGCCACTAATTACGTCTATTGACGGAACGTTTTCTATTTCCTCTCTCCACGAGCAATTATTCTTCTAAAATGGTGACGCGATTTGTATGACTTTCTACTTATTCCGCATATTGAATATATGATAACATGATAACTGATTAGGCAAGAGTTCGTAGTGTTCAAACTCTCTGTTCTCCACTTTCTAACATAATTTGAGATAGTTAGTAGTAGAACACTCCTAGAATCTCACTCTCCTCTAGAATTAAGTACTACATTTCTATGAAATATTGAAAATTGTTATAATTTTGAATTGTGAAATATAGCAAGAATAATTAATACGCTTATTTTAGGAATATATCTGAATATTTTAAAATTCTGCAGTGGTTTTGCGTCTTCATATTCTTAGATTGCCACGTCTCTCTATATTTCTTTAAAAACTTTAAGCTTTCTTACTTTCAAAGTCATATTTGGTAATGAAACCTGCACCTCAATAAGATTTGAAGCCGCTACTATGGGCTACAACAATTTATTGCCTTTTATCCTAAAAAGAGATAAATTTTGAAACAAATTATTGAAAGATAGCCAATTCATAGTTATATATTTATACTCATATAACAAAATATATATATATATATATATATATATATATATATATATATATATATATATATATATATATATATATATATATATATATATATATATATATATATATAATATATATATATATATATATATATATATATATATATATATATATATATATATATATATATATATATATATATATATATATATATATATATATATATATATATATATATATATTAACCTAACAAAACAAAGCTAAACATACCAAAAGCATATCATACGGATAAGCGTATTGAATTAGGATCGATTCTATAGACTGATGTCTCTATTTGAATCTCATCTTTAATATATATATATATATATATATATATATATATATATATATATATATATATATATATATTATATATATATATATATATATATATATATAGTAGAGTTAGCGTAGAGTTTCATCACTTAACTTGCGGTGTCATAACGTGACAGAATTTAGTTATATTTCATAGTTATATTTCAATATTTCTCCTTGTTAACAAAATGTCTCAGAGCTAAAATATTTTTCTATTTTAATATTATTTTTGTATATATTAAAAAATAACCACAATATATCACGTTTACTATAACACACTGTAAAGCTTCATGTTACCAGTATATATGCAAGGTATGGAAAACACAAAAATTCTGGTAATACTGTACTGAAAAGAAAACATGTAAACAGTCTCTTTATTGCATTCTATCGGACGTTATATTTGAAACCGGGATTAGACGTAACTCGAGCGACAGGTCGAGTCGAGTCGAGTCTATTTGTTTCATAGGATTTTTGATTGCAAAGCTAGTTTTTTTAAACTTTCGAATGTGTGCTTAAAGTACACAACAGTACTCTATTACCATACATTTTACAGCAAAAACTTAGTAAGTTTCTATATATACACACACACACACATATATATATATATATATATATATATATATATATATATATATATATATATATATATATATATATATATATATATATATATATATATATATATATATATATATATATATATGTGTGTGTGTGTGTATATATAGAAACTTACTAAGTGTTTTGCTGTAAAATGTATGGTAATAGAGTACTGTTGTGTACTTTAAGCACACATTCGAAAGTTTTAAAAAAACTAGCTTTGCAATCAAAAATCCTATGAAACAAATATACTCGAGTCGACTCGACCTGTCGCTCGAGTTACGTCTAATCCCGGTTTCAAATATAACGTCCGATAGAATGCAATAAAGAGAAAAGTGTTTACATGTTTTCTTTTCAGTACAGTATTACCTGAATTTTTGTGTTTTCCATACCTGCATATATACTGGTAACATGAAGCTTTACAGTGTGTTATAGTAAACGTGATATATTGTGGTTATTTTTTAATATATACAAAAATAATATTAAAATAGAAAAATATTTTAGCTCTGAGATATTTTGTTAACAAGGAGAAATATTGAAATATAACAATGAAATATAACTAAATTCTGTCACGTTGTGACACCGCATGTTAAGTGATGAAACTCTACGCTAACTCTACTATATATATATATATATATATATATATATATATATATATATATATATATATATATATATATATATATATATATATATATATATTAAAGATGAGATTCAAATAGAGACATCAGTCTATAGAATCGATCCTAATTCAATACGCTTATCCGTATGATATGCTTTTGGTATGTTTAGCTTTGTTTTGTTAGGTTAATATATATATATATATATATATATATATATATATATATATATATATATATATATATATATATATATATATATATATATATATATATATATATATATATATATATATATATATATATATATATTGTGTTATATGAGTATAAATATATACATATGAATTGGCTATCTTTCAATAATTTGTTTCAAAATTTATCTCTTTTCAGGATAAAAGGCAATAAATTGTTGTAGCCCATAGTAGCGGCTTCAAATCTTATTGAGGTGCAGGTTTCATTACCAAATATGACTTTGAAAGTAAGAAAGCTTAAAGTTTTTAAAGAAAAATAGAGGGACGTGGCAATCTAAGAATATGAAGACGCAAAACTACTGCAGAATTTTAAAATATTCAGATATATTCCTAAAATAAGCGTATTAATTATTCTTGCTATATTTCACAATTCAAAATTATAACAATTTTCAATCTTTCATAGAAATGTAGTACTTAATTCTAGAGGAGAGTGAGATTCTAGGAGTGTTCTACTACTAACTATCTCAAATTATGTTAGAAAGTGGAGAACAGAGAGTTTGAACACTACGAACTCTTGCCTAATCAGTTATCATGTTATCATATATTCAATATGCGGAATAAGTAGAAAGTCATACAAATCGCGTCACCATTTTAGAAGAATAATTGCTCGTGGAGAGAGGAAATAGAAAACGTTCCGTCAATAGACGTAATTAGTGGCAATGTCGGTCCATTTGTAAATTAACGTTTCCGCATACCGTTTAACGAGCATTGCTCAGTGTTGTGTTTACACAAACAAAATAAAATACTTATAACTTCACATGACGTTTACATATCTTAGTGCTTACATGTTTTTTATTTTTTAGTTTTTTATCAAAGCGAAGTTAGTGTTAAGACACTCTTTAATTAATTCTTATTTTTTCTCTTTTATTATTTATTTTCCAGACTTCCACTTTCCTTCCTTTTAAAGACCCTCGTGACGCAGTGGCACAGCATTATACTGCAAATATGAGTTCAATTTCTGCTTGGTAAAATGAATTTTTACCTTAGTCTTAGTGACAAAACATAACACGCTGTTAAGTTTTGCCACAATACCAATATCTGGAAAATTGTTCAAAAATATGGAACGGAGGGGTTTCCTCTACAAACCCACCTATGTATATGTCATATAGCACGATTATTTTAAACCTGCACAAATAAATCTATTAGTGTAGTATACAGTTAATTTAAAATAATTGCGAGTGTAATGTACGTAATTTCAATGATAACATCAGTTGATATATTACGTATGATAACATTTATACCATATGATTTATGAAAAATATTAATTTCAGATTTCTATAAATTATAATGAGGCAACTTATATTCATATAAAAGTCCAAAAAGACCATCAAGTTATACCCAAATGGCCAAATAGAAGTTAAATGTGAATGACATATGATTCATTTAGTCGAGATATTGCTGACCGTAGCAGGCATAAGCCACGGTAATTAGTATATCATATATTATTTATGTACTAAAAAATACGTCGAACAAGTATTTCTTGAGAATATGCTTGTATGTAGGTTAAATCATACAAAATTTATAATAGAGAGAGAGAGAGAGAGAGATAATAACAATTTTCATGTATCAACGGACTCGTAATAATTTTAGCGAATGCGGAGAACGAAATAATCTACAGTTAAATTTAGCCTCCACTATGACAATTTTTTTTTAGCTTCACGCTCTATTCCGCACATGGCAGGGTAGGCAGAGGGAACCGCAGGGACCGAGGGAACCTAGTGTTAAGACACTCCGTTGTCCCTGCTTTCTCCGACAATATAAGAAAATGACATAATCTAAATAAAACGGACCATTCATTCAATAAACGAAGTAACTCATGAAACGATAATTTACACCACTACCTACACTTAAAATAAGCGATATTACTAAAAAGCATTACCGCCCCATCTCGTATTAAGACGCACTCCAAAATAGACCGCAATAAAACACTTTGCATCGGCTAATGTACTGGAGGCATTGAACTGAACACAAATAAACATTGTAGTGTGTAGAACTAGATGCGGTAGAAGTTGCAGTGTAAACAATTTTTTAAAAGCGTAAAGCAAAAAAATATATTTTTTAGTTTTAGGCTTTAACTTGTATACAACAAGGTAGTAAGTAGGTAACAACAGAAACTTGAAAATATAGAAAATTTTTTTTTTCTAAATTTTCGGATCGGAAATTGAACTTGCACCTATTGCATACCGTGCAAGCGCTCTTAAAAATTAACTATGCGTCTTCTTGAAGAATACATTGCTTTGTGGTCAGAGTGGTCAGAACGGGTTAAAATCCCGCTGCTTTTATTAGTAAACATACTAATAAGTCTATCCTTAGTGTGGATTAAACTTTAAAAATCATAAAAATAGGTGAAAGTTACCAGCGTAGTGAAATACAAGCAATTCACCTCATAATTGACTTCTGATTTTTTTTTACAGCTTCACGCTTTATTCCGCATATTAGGTAGGCAGAGGGAACTGCAGGAACTATATGAACGTAGTGTTAAGACACTCCGTTGCTTAGTTCCTTCTTCTTCGTCTCCACTTTCCTCCTTTATCGAATTGTCTTGATTTAACTTAATATCATTGTGTTTCTAGATAGACATTTCGATGTTTAAATAATAATATTTTAACATTTTTTTTTAATCCTTTTGATACTCTGAATTCTTTTTATTTATGTTAATGTAGACAGTTCTTGTTAAGTGGAGCTAACGCCGTGAATTTTCTTACAACAGTATACTATAGATATTAAATGATTGAATGTAAGAGATCACTTGTTTTCGATATAATTATTTCTAAAGCTTTATGTGCAATACAGTATAATATCGTTATTATTAATAGATCGCTTCCCCGGATGAAATGTGAACCCAGAACCTTAATTTAACAGTAAAGCGCTTTCACGAGTTCGCACAATTTTTTACATCTCATACATTATTGTATGTCCTTGTAGAGCTTAACCAAAAAGTTATTATTCCTTAATCCCTTACTTCAGCATATGGATAATTGAAACTTTTAACTATGTCATTTTATAGTGTAGAGTTTAATATTTTAAGCTCTAAAAAAAACTTTTAAGAGTTTCTCAAATTAGTTTTCTATAGAAGATTATTTTTGAATTGAAAATTTAATATTTTTTTTTAGCTTCACGCTTTTATCTCGCACATGACAGGGTAGGCAGAGGGAACTGCAGGAACCGTATGAACCTAGTGTTAAGACACTCCTTTGCTTAGTCCCTGCTTTCTCCGTCCCCGCTTTCCGCCTTTTTTCGAGGCATTGCGTGTTGAGTGGTTCTTGGTTAGATAAATAACTTTTGTTACATGTTTAATAATTATTTTTGCTACTTTATAGAGTTTTAGCTAGTTCTTGCTTCGTTAGTAAAATCGTCAACATTTACAGAACAAAATTTCAAATTCCAATATTTTGAAATAAAATATATTTTGAAAAAATTAAAGAAAATATAACCCCAAACAGGATTCGAAATGAACTTATAACTAAAGACTGTTCCAACACGAACAACAAGCAAACAACAGCTTCATAATATATTAAAAAACTAATACAAAATTATCGCTTCCATAATCTATATAACCATGTAGACAAATTGAAATATTACATACATACTATTTATAAACGTAATATAACAGATACCGAGTATCCGATGACGTCAGAGCGATTCATAATTTTTTCAGTCAAAATAATCTATGACTAATTTGTGGGTTGGTTCGTGTTTCGTTCACAACATTAATCATAAACGTTAAACTTATATAATATTTTCTTATTTTTAGCTTCACGCTATATCCTGCATTAAGCAGGATAGACAGGGATTAAATCTAAAGCTAGCTAAGTAATCCGGTCGCTCCTTGCTGCAATATGGGAAGTTTACATCAGACTCTTTTAAATGGCAGAACTAAACGCTACGCCTCGTTTAGTGTTTGTTTCTTATCAGATCCAGGAAAATCAAAATAATTTATTGATTTGATTTCATTGTTAAAATTCAAAAGTTTACCAACAATTTCGAAGTAAGTCACCGATCGGCTTAATTGTTTTCGAAACGTTAACTAATATCTTGAATTTCCTTCACCCACTCTATTATTAAATATTATTAAATTTTATGCAAATTTAGTACTTTTAAACTTACTTTTATAGTGTGTATCGTTAGTTAGAGTCTTTTGCTATTAATTGTAGATGGAGGAAACTTAGTATCAAGACACTCCGTTTTCCTCTTACTGTTTACTTCAAGATTTTCTTTTATAATTTTATTTTAAATTACGACAACGAAAACGGCGAGATACAAGTACTCTATTAATTTGTACGACAAAGCCAGCGATGGCTTCTATATCAAATAACTGAAATTCCTAAAATTAAAATCAATCAATAATAAAAACAAAAATAAATAATATTTTCTTATCGTTAGTACAATAGGTTAGTCACAAGTCATGATCAATAGAAAATATATTTATATGGAAAGTACTCATGAAATGATAGAAGGAAATCAAAATGATAATTGGGCAAACGAGGTGTATCAGACGGACACGTATGAGTGTGGAAATAAATCAATTCTATTTATCTCTTTAAAAATTCAAAGCGCAGCGTTAAGTTCCGCCGTCCAGTGAGTAATGTCTTCAAAAGAAAATAATCAAACGTCTATACGCGTTACAAAAAAGAAAAAAGTACAGTACAGTAAGTACAGTACATACAATTTATTAAAAAACAACATGTCAAAAAACTAAGTTACAATTTTCATTTTAAATGTATTTGAATGAATATATATAAATTTCCACAAATATTTCCTACCATTTTTATTGTTTCCACAATTCCCAAACATTTATAAATATTTCCACTTGTTTTGTAAAACTGAAACCGTTGAAATGGAAATTTAATTACTGATTTTCATGACAAGACCAGTCATGTAAATATATCAAATTTATTATTGAGATGTTTTAAGACAAGTTTATTTTAATTATATTATATTCATCTATCAATTATAATTAAAATCGAGTCATCATTTTACTAATTGAGTAAAAAGTCGACGTTTAACTTTTTTTTTAGCTTCACAGTATATTGTAGGGTAGGCAGAGGGAAATGCAGGAACCATATGAACCTAGTATGTTAAGACACTCCGTTGTATATAGTCACTGCTTCCTCGCCTTTTTTCGAGGTATTTTTTTAACCTTTGCCTTATAACGTTTTTCTCAGTCACTCTATATATATATATATATATATATATATATATATATATATATATATATATATATATATATATATATATATATATATATATATATATATATATATATATATATATATATATATATATATATATATATATATATATATATATATATATATATATCTCCGTTATCTATGCACCCGAATCAAAACTCTACGCTAAGCTTTCACAGATTATGTATACATTCACATAGATACAATTTTATTATAAGTTAAGCTAATTAAATGAAGCTTTCATTTAAATTGTCATTAAGCGTGCAAATTCCCATAAAGGTCCCTTTGGGTTAATAGTTTACAAAAGCAACGCCTACGTTGTATGTTCAAGTATATAATATATAAAGACGATTACATGTTACAAAGATCCTTTTGTTATGTTACTATATTACTAAACATAATGGGTATATTATGAAGATGTTACACAAGAGACGTTCCGGAACGAAAATGATAATGAGATTGATGAGATTTCGAGTTATGACTGCTATCAATTTTAAAGTATTTTTTCTATCATCAGTGTGGATTAACACTTTAAAAATTATGAAAAATAAAAAAAAATCTTTAATGTTTTTGGTGTAATGAAGTACAGAAAAATAGTTTAAAGGTCAGGAAAATGTCAACGTTATTTTTATAATACAAAAGCAAATGCAGTAAAAACAAGCAACTATCGTTAAAGGAAATAAATTAAAATACATAAACAAATGAAACATCGTTAAAATAAATAAAATAATAGTTAATTATATGAAGGTAGACTTATTTCTTTGAATATACGGACAAAGAAAGAAACACACACACACACACACACATACACATATACATATATATATATATATATATATATATATATATATATATATATATATATATATATATATATATATATATATATATATATATATATATATATATATATATATATATATATATATATATATATATATATATATATATATATATATATATATATATATATATATATATACTATATATATATATATATATATATATATATATATATATATATATATATATATATATATATATATATATATATATATATATATATATATATATATATATATATATATATATATATATATATATATATATATATATATATATATATATATATATATATATATATATATATATATATATATATATATATAATATATATATATATATATATATATATATATATATATATATATATATATATATATATATATATATATATATATATATATATATATATATATATATATATATATATATATATATATATATATATATATATATATATATATATATATATATATATATATATATATATATATATATATATATATATATATATATATATATATATATATATATATATATATATATATATATATATATATATATATATATATATATATATATATATATATATATATATATATATATATATATATATATATATATATATATATATATATATATATATATATATATATATATATATATATATATATATATATATATATATATATATACTCGTAAGAATACCTAGGATATTTTATAATTAGTTCTTTTCATAGAAAGTAATTAATTTCCTCTCAAGACCTAGTGGGTAATAAAAAAAACAATTAACGAAGCGATCTTGTCCCGGTATTCATTATATGAAAGTTGCTATTGCAAAGCTCACTTCCCATTGCAATGTAGACACTGGAGTTTGTGCTTCACGATTGTAAAAAAAAGGTTCTTAAGCTCATAGTATAAAGTAATTACTAGAATGTTATTGCAGACAAAAATATAATACTACTTAAGATAATTATTATCTATATATGAGCTGCACAACTAATACTAAGCTTTTGTAAGTAGAAATAAATAAACTTAATGCTTATGACGAGGCGTTTTTCAACATTTTTCGGCCACATTCAAAATACAAGTTGAGTGGCGGAATTAAACATGATTATATTACCCTAAGCTAGAATCAAACTCAGAAAAGTCCAACCCAGTTAATCGCTGTCATATAACACAAACACATTTTAATTTTTTCATTAACGATTTTAAACTTTTTTCTGTAATATTATAAATGTTATGTATAGCTTGCGACAACATTGTGGGGGTAAAATATATCCATGGCAGCTTTTAAGGTGCCCCACGTGGTTTGACATTTCTCCTGCCCCAATTTCTATGGGTACTAGCATACTATATACATATATACTGTTCATAAATTTGTTATATACATTCTTCACTTTAATAATAATCACACACACACACACACACATGTTTTCACGCATTATCCCTAGCGAGGTAGTCAGAGAGAACGGAGCGCCAAAGGCTGCGGTCCTTGCATAATTTTCACCTTGTCCTTGTGTATATCCTTCGAAGAGATCGCATCTCCACAATATTCATCTTTCGTTCATTCTGTTTCTGTAATACCCACGTTTCACTGATATCTAACAGCGTTGGAAGCAGAACGGCCAAATATCACAATCACCATCACTCATTATTTATCCATAAATTAATTGTCATTAATTGTCCATAATAATCACAATCACTCATTATTTATAAAGAAATTTACAATACTTATGGATAGTACTGTCTTTGAACCTGTTACTATCATAAATAGAACTAATTTAACTAAAGGCTCAATTTTTTATAACTTCACTCTGTATCACGCATATAGTATTGTTTAACGCTTTTTACTCAATTTTCGCGGCCTGGAGCGTGATGAGAGGCTTAGTAACTACAAAATGATACATAATGTGTTTATTTCAGACAATATGTTCTGATTTATATCGTATATTGACATACAAAATAAATATTTATAAGAAAATAAATAACAAAAACAACTTATATAGAGAGTTCCCAAACATCGTATGAGAGCAGCACAGTGTTTGCTAACATCGCGCCTCTTTTTATACTTGCTCGATATTTGTACAGCGTTAAGGGGAAAATGTTACAGTATAATGAAATAGGCGTCGCGACAAATGAAATGACGATAACAAAATAATGAAGCGAAATATACGGGTGAGGAGATGGGTAAGGTTAGTTCGTTTTTTTTATTTAATTTAGGTTTTTTTACTTAAAATTACAATAAAATTAATATAATAAAGTTCGGCAGTTAATTTATTTAATAAAGCAGTTTACAGTGAAGCAGGGAACAGCAAAAGTATCTTAACACTAGGTTACTATGGTTCCTACGGTCTCTTCTGCTTATCCAGCTATGAGTAGGAGAAAGTGTGAAGCTAAAATAAAAAAAGTTCATCGGATTTAATCTTGCATATAGCAGGGTGGATAAAGAGAATCTAGTGACAAGACACTCTGTTTCCAATTGCACAACTACTTTTCGAGATATTGTATGTCGAGAGACGGAACTCAACGCCGTGCCTATGTCATGTACTCTAACGAAGAAATGAGAATAATATATTTACCCCACATGGGAATCGAACTTATTAGTCCTCTACTAACTATTAGTCAGTTTTCCATACAATTTTTGTACTTAACAAAAGAGAGCTTTCTAAACATTCAATATAACATAGTAGATATACATAATAAAATAAACTTTTCCCAAAATACGCAGCTTTTAACAAGAACCGCACACGGAAGTCTTGTCATAACTCGACACCCATTACCCACTGTTTGCATTAGGCTGGCGAAAATGTTGCGATTACGCGTTAAGATAATATTTCAAACAGAAATTCATGGGAGTTTTATGTTGAAACGTCTTTATAATATTTAATGTTATATAAACTTGGTTTTTGGAGTGGAAAGTGGTGTAGTGATAAATTATCTCGTTTTTTTTGATTTATTCTTTAATATAAAAGTGTCCTGTACCAAGTCCCAAGGATAGAACTGAACCTGAACGATATATATGGTATACCTATATATTCGTCATATACAAGAACATGCAGGCCTGAAAGAATAAAATATTCGATTCTTAAACATTTGTACGGGACCGTTAATTTAACCCACTTCAAAAGGTATAATTAAAAAAAAACCGGTAAATATAGTTAACTACCGATATTTCGCTTGTAATGCATATAATACAGTTATTGCAATGTATTGGATCCACGACACTAACTTATTAATTAATGTGAAGCATCTTGTACGTTATATTTATAAGCATATGATATTTCTAAGTATACTTAGTGAAAATTCGACCTAATTTTTAAATTTCACTAACTTCGTTTTAAAGAAATCTTATCCCACAGTTTACAGAAACTTTACACACCGATAAACACATATATTGACCTTTTTTCTTTAATCAAACCCATTATTATTAATCTAAAAGTTCCATTTACCATATTTTATTATATGTAAAATATAATTTTTCACGTCTACAAAGGGTGCCTAGTGCTTTTAAGATTTTTCCACCATTAATTATGCTGAAGAAGCAATTTTCTTTTGTTTAAACGAAGTAAAAGCGGAAATATTAATTAGTCCTTTTTCTGCCTTCCTGTAGAGCTTTTAAGCTTTTTTTTTTTCGGGACCTATACTCTAGTTTACTAGTTTGTAGTTTGAACTACCATGTGCTTTTTTAATTTTCTTTTGAATTTATTTAACGCCTAAAGATCATGTAGGAATGTAAAATGCTGTAATTTTGATGGTTGTGTTTGTGGTCTTTTTATTTAAATACAAAAGTTTTTGCTTATTATATAGTAAAGTAAGGTGGTATTGAGTTTAATTTAATTAGACGTGTCTATAACAATCCAACGAGTCTTAGTCACACGAACATATATATATATATATATATATATATATATATATATATATATATATATATATATATATATATATATATATATATATATATATATATATATATATATATATATATATATATATATATATATATATATATATATATATATATATATATATATATATATATATATATATTATATATATATATATATATATATATATATATATATATATATATATATATATATATATATATATATATATATATATATATATATATATATATATATATATATATATATATATATATATATATATATATATATATATATATATATATATATATATATATATATATATATATATATATATATATATATATATATATATATATATATATATATATATATATATATATATATATATATATATATATATATATATATATATATATATATATATATATATATATATATATATATATATATATATTTGCTTTCATATAAAATGAAAACATTCTTTTATTATTAGACAACAGTTAAATAGACTCAGAAACTAAAACAATGTTATTTCTATTGTATACCATAGTTTTTTAAACAAAACTTGTACAACATATAATTACATATTTTAAATTAATTGCCTTAAAACTGTTTTTAAGTAACTATAATTTTTTACGTATACCTTGTATATTGAAATATACAACAACTTCTCATATTAAAATTAAAAAATGCACAATAAAAGCGTTTTCTGCCAACAACTCATACTTCTGAGCGAATCCAAATCCCAAAGTAACAATAGACCAAGTTCACTCAGAATTCGTTGTACCTTATACAAAACATTTACATGTGTTACATACATGTGAGTCAAACGGGCACCGCCACTTTAGAAAATTGCATAAGACAGAGCATAGTTGATGGCATTGAATAGAAAACAAAACTATATCATGTTCAGGTAGCGTCAAGAAAAATATATACCATTTGATTATATCCATAAAGTAAGCAGACAAGGAGGACCCATTTTAGTTTAGATATTTTTATTATTTAAATATTATTTCAAGATTGTATTTCAGTAAAAATAAATTAAATAGTTAATTTAGGTCTATCCTACACATAGATAAAGGAAACCGCAGGAATCGTGAGAAGCTAGTGTTAAGATACTCCATTCACTGCTTTCCAACTTCCGAAGCTTTGCGTGTAGAGTGATGGAACTCAACACCGAGCTTGCCATATCACAGTAACATTATTTTATATATTATAGTGGTGCATATATTTTTTTATTTTGTTATAGTTTAATTAACGGATTATTAAGAGTATTACTGTAAAATTCATTATTTAAACTTGAGACAAAAACTATTGAGGAGCTTTTATATGCATATATATTTAATTATAATTATAGAAGAAAAAAGTACATATACATTTTTAAAGAGTTTTAAAATTAACACATTTTTATGGCAACAGTACGGACGTAACAAGCTTTTAGAATCGAGTCCAAGCGATTTGCACAGCGCCTTGAAGAATGACACTTTGTTCTGGGACGCTGGCGGTTCTTCATAGCTTTCTGACGTGACACACACCAGTATACTAAACTAGTTCTGTGTTGCGATTTTTATAAAATTTTTGTATTAAGTTTTAAGATATAATTGCCCTGAGACTATTTTTTTGCTATATTAGACTCCACAAAGCAAAGCTCGAATTGACTGTCAGTTTAATAATCATTTGATACGGAAAACATGGGAACCTAGTGTTAAGACACTTCGTTTCTTGCTTTCTGCCTTTGCCTAGTTACTAGAGCGCAAAAAATTTAAATGACAAAATCCATTCTCTTCGAGTGGGATTCGAACCCACAATCCGTCGCGTTTACATGCAGACGTTGCGCCTATGCGCCTTGACGGTACTCAAATTAATTTGACATGCTCAAATCGGTCAAAATCAAGTTAAATCATTATCATACAAACACATATAAATACACACACACACACATACATATACACACACGCCCACACACACAGAAGCACGTAAAACATACCGATACCATAGGTAACATTTCAGATCAGTTATATTGAAGTGAACAGTTTTTATAGGCAACACTTCAGTCATATATTCGTTATATTCGTGTGATAGGTACTTGAAATATGATAGTTTCACGTTACACTACGATGATTGGTTCCGGCGTTTCAAAGTACGAGTATATGTCTTGAATATTTCGTGTAAGGTAATATTTTTAAAGTGTATATATATATATATATATATATATATATATATATATATATATATATATATATATATATATATATATATATATATATATACACTTTAAAAATATTACCTTACACGAAATATTCAAGACATATACTACTATATATATATATATATATATATATATATATATATATATATATATATATATATATATATTGTGATTTGTGTTTATTCTATACATTATAAAAGATATACTCTGCAAAACGAAGAAGTGCTCTGATGGTTTGGGTGCGTCGAAAGAGTGAGTGATAAATGAATGGCAAAAAAGATATATGAAGCCAAAGTTTAGCGGAAAACATAATATTGAAGTTACAAGAGGAAGGTCACGTAAAAAAGTAAGGACCCTCCGGAGAGCATGTATGGAGAGGCTAATAACAGAGGACGAGGAGAAAGAGGTATGCAGAGACCGCAGCGTTTGGCGCTCCGTTCTCTCTGAATGCCTCGCTAAGGATAAAGGTTGATCATCTATATTATGTGTAATTTTGCTAGTTTTTTCTCACAAATTCTACCAGACAAATAAGAAATGTAAGCAAATGAAGTTTAATGCTACGGATAATAGTAGAGCTTTATAATGCTCCAAAAAAGAAAATAATTCTATGCAATAATGCGAGATGGTCTGAAATTTCGTTATTATTTTAACAGAGAGTAGGTCACAAACATTAACAACTATGAAAATATACAAAGTAGTATCGTTATAAAACTGAAAACACGGTGAAAGTTAATGCAAGGTAAAGAAAGAACTTTTGTACCATTAGGCTCTTTGTGGATATACCCATTAGACGTACGTTTTACTGACTTAGTTTTATACCAGAACTAGTGATCTAAATGCGTCTTCATCCGCTTGAATTGCACTATTATTTATTTATTGTGAATTGTATTTATTTTATCATAAATTTAAATTAATATAAGCAACACCTAATATATTATTTTGGTATATAAAATATATCACTGGAAAGGTGCATCATTTGGATGCACCTTTCAGTAGATTTTGCGTGAAACCGGAACAAAAATCTTACACACACAATTTTTTTTAGCTTCACGCTTTATCCCGCATATTGCAGGGTAGGCAGAGGAAACTGCAGGGGCCATATGAACCTAGTGTTAAGACACTCCGTTGCTTAGTCCCTTCTTTCTCCGTCCCCGCTTTCCGCCTTTTTCCAGGAATTGCGTGTTGAGTGGTGGAACTCAACGCAGCATTTTGCCTACACACACAATATTAGTATTATACAGTAGGTTATAAAAAAAATTTTTAAGGAAAGAAAATTTTGCGAAAAAGAAACTTCTAAATTATTACTTATTACATATTAAATTCACACAAATGAATATTTTAGTCCTTTACAATATACATTTATAATTTATAATTTTCACTAAATTACTTTGTTTCATAAAGCTATATAATTTTAATATTGGTTTAGTGGCTTTTGTTACTGGTTACTTAATTTATGTACTCGATAACGTAGTAAAATAGTTTAATTTAGTTTTAATTGTGATAATCAAGAACACAAAAAAATTTATATTCTTTTTTTGTATAAGAACCTCAAGTCTTCTATGAACAAAACGGATGTTGCGTCAAAGAAAATCTAGTGCTGAAACACTCTGTTCTACGCATATTTCTTAAGTGTCTAACATGACGCGCTACATCAAATTATTGTAGTTATTTAAAAAAAACGATAATTGTATATAAAATATAAGCATTTCACATTTACAATGAAATAATTAAACATATATAGGTACATAGTATATATGTGCTACATATATTACTTTAATTCCAACATATAATACACGCTATAATATATTTGTAACACTTGCCGTATATCGACGCGTGTTTCACAAACAATCGCTCATTCTCCTGGAAAAATAAATTAAGCTCCACATAGCAACTGAGAGAGACAAGATTGACGAATTATTACGAGTGCTTTCGTTTATGTCATTATTCACGAACTGTATGTGATATAATGTTATGTAAGTATGTACGTATATATATGTATATATATATATATATATATATATATATATATATATATATATATATATATATATATGTATATATATGTGCGCGTGTGTATGTGTATCTTTATAAGCTTTACGCTTTCACGTTGTGTCCCCCACATAGCACGGTATGTAGAGGGAATGATAAGTAGAAGAAATTTAGTATTAAGACGCTTCGCCTTGTTGTACCAAAGCGAAGAAAATAAAAATCAGTCTACCCAAGTGAGAATGGAAACCATAAGCGGCCACGTTTAAAGATGCCTCTGCGCCAGCTATTTGCTTTATCTTACAAAGGCATAGGCAACAAAACCTTACTGTGATAAAACACTAACCGTTCTCGGTGGTAGGTATTAAGTAACAATCGGTTTTACTTTCAAAGGACTCACTACAATGGCCGCAAGTAACTAAAATGTTATAATTTTACATATTTCTGTTGCTAATATCGACTAAACAAAGTGCAGGACAAACAAAAAAATAATAAAAAATCAATGACAACATTTTTCCTATTATATTTTATACTAATTTTCCGAAGAAAATGTGGAAAAATATCAGTTTATAAGTTTCTGAAATCTACAAAGAATAAGCTTTGTCATTTAAATAAATAATACTATACGATATAATATAAAAGGAAAGTCAAGAGATTAATCGATAGTAAATTTTCCATACAAAAACACTATGTATACACAAATAATCATAAATAAATAGTGTAATAAATAAATTGCTATTTCCCCGACTCGAAAGAAACGTTACCGTTTAAAAGTGTGCTCGTGTAAAAAATATGATTTATCTGCGAACTAAGTCCTTCAGGACCTAGCCAGTTATTTCCTAGAGCTTTTTTCTCACAATCTATTAGAGAACGTCTGCAGCTATAGCAGAGCTGATTCAGAATAACAGTATATTATTAGATTTAATATTTTTTTAGCTTAATGCTGTGTCTAGCAGGAAGTGATAAAGTAGTGATAAATCACTACGTTTCTCGTTTTCCTTTCAAATTTAAAGCACAAAGCTCAACAAAGTGCTTAACTTGTAAGTGTAAGTCTTACAGATATCATAGTAACAAACGTCGCGATAAGTCAGACACTCCCTAATACTCCTCTATATTTTTTCGCTATAGTTAATACAATATACACCTAAAATTAATATTCTTTTTCATAATTTGAAAAGCATGAATTGTGGAGACATAGTGCTGTATGGGAACAAAGCTTTGACTGAGAAGTCGAAATTAGGATCTTATACAGGATTACTTGCAACACACATCGATAACCGCGACGATTTGTGGGTTTGATTCACACTCGGGGAAAATGGATTTTTCTATTTCTATTTTCTTCGCTCTGGAAACTAGGAAAAGCGCGGCGTTGAGTTCCGCCACTCAACACGCTATACATCGAAACGTGCAAAGCGAGGACGGAGAAAGCAGGGCCTAAGCAAAGGAGTGCTTTAACAATAGGTCCTTGTGGTTCCTGCAGTTCACCCTGCCTACCCTGCCTAATGTGTGATAAAGCGCGAAGACAAAAAAAAATCTATATATTTTTCTCTTATAATAACACGATAAAATAACATTTTAAATATAATCTTGCACCCCATTTATAATTCCAAGGTAAACATAAACTAGTTTCACGTCTTAACCAATGTCTAACACAGTATAAAAAGAGAAATGAGGCTCGACTCGCCCGACGCCGGCTTCCTACACTTTTTGCATTAAAATTGCTTTAGGTGCAATAAATGTAAAAGGATATTCGTTTGAACTTTCATAAAATATTTTATGGAAAGAATATTGATGTTATATATATCTAGTATTACGAAATGACTTCATGATTACGCTGAAGTATAGTTGAGAAAACGCATGAGGACGCGATGATTAGTAGGTTCTATTCCCACTTGGGGAATTTGGATAACTAGACAACGCGTGGCGTTGATTTCCGCCACTCAACAAGCATTGCTTCGAAGAGGTGAAAAACGGGGAAAAGAATGTCTTTACACTAGATTCCCAAAGTTCCTGTATTTTTTTATTTAACTAATGACTAATTTGAAAGCGTTTTTTGTCATCATTTTTATAGCTATTATGAGCTAAATTTGAACTTCGTTGAAGCTTAATAGGAACGTATGGATTAGTAGTCAGAATGTTTCGACTGTTTCCAAGGATATGGGTTCAAAATCTATTTCACTTTTGTTTTGGTACGTTTTATTTATTTATTTATTTATTTATTTAAGGACCACTAGTAGCTACTACATGTTATAATGACAAATGTTACACAATTATATGAAAATAGTTAACATGTGAAGCTTTTTAAAGTAGCCACAACAACGACAATATTTGTTTTAAAAATACATTAACACGTAATTATAGCAACATTAGTAAAATAACAGTTAAAATTGATAAAAATCAAAGATATAACAAAAATTAAAACAGGTTCCTTAATAAAATTAAAATTTAAAAACACAAATATGGGAAATGATATAGGCACAAATTAAAATTACTAATTCTTATTCATGCAAAGTCTTACATTACAAAAAATCACTCAAAATATAAAAATCATATATAATTGAAATTAAGCTCATCAACACAAAATAGCTATTAAAGATATTTATTATTCCCTTTATTATTCATTTTGCATCTCTCAACAGTTTTCTAGAGCACTTTACGATAAATTCATGGCAGGCATTAAAATTTATCTAGATCCTTGACTAACCCCTTGGTACAACCTAGATGATCTAGTATTGGTGCATTATATTCCCAGTTTTGTTTTTATATTCTGACTCAAAAGTACCCAAAAACTACGTGCATTACTCCTTGGAATGCCGATAGTATATCCTTTTCAAGTAAATGATACAGTTGATCTCATTACGAAACTATTTAAATAGGAAGAAAAGATCTATAATTGTCTACGTACAGAGAGCTATCATTTAAAAATCTTTCAAGAAGATTATTGTAATTTTTATGACAGTTTTTGTAAGAATACTTTTTGTTCCTGGATAGAATATACAAACTTTTCTGATTCCTCTCTCTACGTAGACGATGTAACAACTGTAACAAGATTCCATACTACACTACGTACTCCAATAAGGCTACGCACATAAGCGTTATGTTAATTTTTTCCGTGTTAATCGTGAAGTGTTTACCTGTTTCTCATTAAAACTCCTAACGTTTTGGACGTTTCGCATTATTGTATTGAAGTGCGGGACAAAGTAAGCTTGCCAGCAAATGACACCAACTCACTCATTTCAAAAACTTCCCCTCCAACTTTGATGTTTTCAATGCTATAATTTGGTTTCGATTTTATATGAGCTTGCGCGTAAATTTTATATGCGTACAGTTACTTACGTTCAATTTCAGTTTAGGATTTTTACACCAATTTAGACACACATGATACCACCTGCAGAGCTCTTGGTCCTGCTGATTATTAATTACTTTTTGTTAATTTTAATCGTGGCGCGTATAAAAAATACTCTACTGAAATTTACATTATCGCAAATGTCATTAATGAAGACAAAAGACCCAGGTCCCAAGGTGACCCTTGGGAACACCGGAGCAGGCCCTATATAGACCGAGCTAAAAAACCTTTTACGACACAAATTGTTGCTATTGGTAAATATGATTTTAACCACTCAAGCATTTTTACCTTGAATAAGTAGTGACTACTTAAGAGTAAAAATCATTCGAAATTTTGTCGAAAGCCTTGTTAATCAGTAATAATAGCGTCAACTTGCTTGTGGTCTCAATAGCTGCACCATGAACTCACTAATAAACGAAACAGATTGCTTGTTGAGCTCGAACCCTTTATAAAGGCCGTGCTGGTTATCATAATCATTTGCTTAACATGGACTTCTAGAATATGGTAAACATTTGCTTCAAATACTTTGGCAAAAGGGGAAGTATGAAATCGGCTTAATCCTCAATGCCCTCACTACCTTGGACTTTAACTGGTACGATCCTAGCTATTTTTCCCTTATCAGGAAAACAACCCGAGCGAAGTGATTCGTTGTATAATAAATATAAAGAAAACTTAATACCCATGCACATTTAGAATAAATAGAGAGGGATATTAGTATAACCTGTCCCTTTAGTTGATCAGTCTTTTTAATATTGATATCTGTCTCGCGATATTACAAAACTAGTGAACTCTCCAAGTCGGTTTAATCTTGAATATTACACAGATGGTAATGTATATGACTTTGAGATTGGTGAGTATACCGAAGCAAATACAAGGCAAATTCAGTACAAATTTCCGATCCAGATTTCATTATTTTTTTTGTTTGTAAGTCGTATGCGGGGAGTGGCGGTACCTATTATCTGTTTTTGCCCTTAGGTATGACAAATTTTAGGATTTTTACTAATATGTTCTTCAACAATTTTAATGTAATTGTTGTAGCCAAAAAAAAAAAACTTTCGATAATCTGACAACAACGTTTGCTTAGTAAGACGTAATGAAATTTCATCAAGTGGTTTTATCTATTTTATATTTCCTTTAAATAAACTTGTCATCTCTTTTATATAATTTATCATTTCCTTAGTGCCATGGGGGTATTTTTTACCTTTATTTCAATGTTGGGACATATTTTTCATAATTGGTTCAAAATTTTATAAATTATCGATCATTTAAATTTATTGACTTACAATTACAAAAATTTCCCTTAACCAATGGATATTATCTAAATCTGAAATTATACTACGTATCATCTGTTCAAATAGTACTTCTTTTCACAATAATGTTGCTTTTTTCCGAATTTCTTGATTAATAGAGAAAAATATATATAATGTAGGATGGTGTGATCTGGATGTACTATTGCAAAATAGATTACTAATTTTATGTTACTGTAATTACCTGAATAATTAAAGTCATATTTTATTTATTGTTATTAGAGGCGAATATATAAGTTGAACTAAATTTTGAGAGATGCAAAATCAATTTCACATTTCCTACGGCACTATTAGAAACAACATTACATCAGTTAGCGAACGCAATTGCTATTTACTTAAATTAAATCTCCCACGAGCATCACATTATGTTTATTCTCTGCACTTCTACTATTGAAATTATTGATAAATTAATAGCAAATTACGGGGGGGCCCCTACCGGGCGGAAGTCAACAACTGCACATAATGTAATTGATTTATACTCATCGTGAACAATTTCTCGTTCAATATTTTCCAAATATCTTTTTACAACTGTCTCTCACAAAACTGGTCGCATTGATTTTAGTTTTATTGTAGACTGCCACCAAACTCCATACTCCACCCCCTTTTTTTACCATGAAACGTGATTATCACGATCTCCCTGTATACTGTATAATTGCTGCGAATAATTCCTGGTTCGCTATTCATCAGTAAGCCAAAAGCCACGTTTCTGTTAAATAATAACATCATAATTTGTACAAAGAAATGCAGATGAAGTCATGTGTCTTGAGTACGGTGAGACCTCGTAACATTCTGGTAGTAATATATGAAAACGTTGATTTTATAACATGAAACACTAAAAGATCTATCAGTTTAGAGTGCAACTGTACTTTACTGAATAGATATCCACTACAGTATGATTTGTTCACCATAACACATTCTGAATGTTCTGTTCTTCTCATAAATACCTTGCCTGCCTTACCCCCAACAAATCTGTATTTTTTTTTCTTTAGATTTTTATTCTAGCTGCTGCCTGTAAAGACTTAATAGCTGGTGACAAGTTTCCATAACATATAGTGTTTTTCGTATCTGCTTGCATATTACCGATTTACTGTGTTTCAGTTTATCGTTAGTAGCAATTTTATTGTAATTGATGACACATGCTAGCCATCATGTCTCTTCATTCGTGGTGTTGATAGGTTTACAATTACAGATCTGGGTCTTTTGTCGCGTTATTTTAATAAATTTGTTGTTTACTTTAGCAACTCTAGTACAGTAATGTTAATTCAAAAACTCCTTTAGATCACATATATTTATTAACCAGTTTGCGTTATTGTACTAATTAACTTTTTTCCATTTTTATGCTCGTAATCAGTTGTATTTTCAATGTTATTTGATCGATTATACTGCTCCATCGTTTTCTACTCTTTGTCGCAACAGATTTACATTTTTAGTTCCTTTTTCCTCTTTTTCCATTTCCGTAATTTTATCGGCGTACCTAACAATTATTTTTTTAGTAGATTCCTATCTTCGCTCAAAAAAGCATCGAGTTTTTCAAGACTAGTACTATTTCTCTTTTAGAGTTTTAAGATTTTTTTTGAATCTTGGTTAACATGTTATATATCTTCCAATAGGAAGTTTTTAAAACCTGAAACTCATTACGAATATTTGTTCAACGTCCTTGTTTGTATTTGTTCCTGATGCAGGCGACCACTTTTTCAGTCTGATTACTATTTGGCCGGTTTGTCACATTGTAAGAATCGGAGAAGTCTTTTTTCTTGTATAATTTTTTTCTGAAGGAATCAGTCTTACTTAGTTACACTTGCCACCAACTTTCTGTTACGGAGTTATGATTAAACACCCGCTACTTCACTCTATATCTTTGTTTTGATTTTAAATTTATAGAACTATATTTATTGATTACACCAGGTCTTTTATCGTGAAATGATTACATTATTAATAAATATTATATTTTCACAGTATTCTTCAATTGTTCATCACTGTCAATACTAATGACGCAGCACTTAGGTTTCTTAGTTTCGTTTAAGTAACACTCTATTACTAAAATTTAGGTACAGCCCACTTACATACTTACATCGTATTTTAGAAACGCAGGTGGTAACTTTTACATCATATTTGCAAAATAAATCTAAATTTTCCCACACACAACGTCGTCCTTTTTTCGTTCAATTTTCTTTACGTTGCTTGAGTTAATAATGACTATAATTAAATCTTAAGTTACTAGCTTGAGTAATGGTTGGCATATCAAATATTTACATAGTATAATATGTAAATGTATCTACGTACATTTCTAAAGTATATTTCAAGGAACTTCTATGAAAATACTTTTCTGAGTCAAAATTATTATTTTTAACTTAGAAAACTATTTTCATTTCATTTTAGAGATTTATAGTTTAATATCTAGTGGTTATGAACACCACATATGGTCACTAGCAAGCAAGACATACATATATACTACGTATGCATATAATATTTCTTTAACTTTAAAGATTATTACCGCCTAGCAGTAGGTCTCCTTGACACAATAGGAAACCAACTGTCGAAACACTCTGTATTCCACTCCATGCTTCACATACGGAAGTGGTTAAGTATTAAACAAAAAGTAGGAAAAGTGACGTAAAGCAAAGAAGTAGAGAGAAAAAGTTTTATATATATATATATATATATATATATATATATATATATATATATATATATATATATATATATATATATATATATATATATATATATATATATATATATATATATATATATATATATATATATATATATATATATATATTTTATATATATATATATATATTTTATAT
>JAZFAU010000371.1:122500-274757 GCA_037178615.1 Dione vanillae
CAAGCAGACGCTACGCCTCTGCGCCACAAAGGTCCTCTATTAATATCATTATAAGCATTAATTCAATATTTGTCCATAAATTACAATGAAGGTCTATAAATACCGTACATATAAATAATCCCACATTTACCTATAAAATTAAATGATATTGATTTTCCTTTTAATTCATATTTGCATTCCAATAGCAAGTTATTATTCAGGGGTGAAATTAGATTTACATTTTATTTTACTAACACATAGTATGTACGTAATTTATGCAGAAACTATTTTAGGTTATAAGCTCATCGTGTATAGGAAATTGTAGTGGGTTCAAATATCTTTTAGAGTTGAATTATTTTTATTTATCAGCTTTGGTAGTATAAAGTTCTTATGCTCATCATAAAATATTGTGAATTCAGGTAGAATGTGGATAACAGAAGTGTTTTAAATTAAATTATCTATATAAGAGAGCTTCAAGCTAAAAAAAAGCTCTTTAAATTTTTCTATACGTAAATAAAATATTATAATTCATAATTAGGGTATTTATTTGACGGCTGCTAGGTATTCAAAGTAAGAAGTTATAGATTACATTATTTTTCTTTACAATTAGAGACATTAGTATAAAAAATGAAGTTTAAAACTAAAAGCTGTTCTCGGTTATTGGAAGATATTTAGGACAAGATGCCTTTGGAATGAACGCATGATATGAATCGTAGCATTTGATGCTTGTGTTTTTTCTGACTTCGCTACGGATACAGAGTGAAGGTGGTTATGAATGAATGGAATTTTGAATAGCAATCGTCTGAACACCAAACTTACTACTAATAGATTTTATATAAAATAATTTAATTTATCGAATTTTGAATATATATATATATATATATATATATATATATATATATATATATATATATATATATATATATATATATATATATATATATATATATATATATATATATATATATATATATATATATATATATATATATATATATATATATATATATATATATATATATATATATATATATATACATATACATATATATATATATACATTACGCTTAATCCCGCATATAGCAGGGTAGTCAGAGGGAACCGCAGAAACTGTGGAAACTAATTATTGAGACATTCCTTTTCTCGCTCTCCTCTAAAGCATGGCGTGTTGAGGGGGTTTAAAGCTCCACACCGCGCTTATCTAATTGCCGTAGCAAAGAAAATAGAAATGAAATAATCCATCCTTCTCGAATGGGAATCGAATCCCAAAACTTTTCCTTTTGCAGGTAGACGCTACGTATTTACGCCACGACGATCCTATTAGAATAAACTAGGTACCTAATAGCCAGAAATCCTGAAAACTACTTAGAGAAAACTTGTAAAACAATGCAAAAATATAAAAATTTCGCCTACTTTGCACACTAAATTAAATAGACCAATAAAAAACAGTACACCAGCACGCCAGCTATAGGATAGGCTATAATTACACGGGGCACGCATGTCACAGCATTAATTATTAACTTGGCGTGTCTGGTCACTATGATGATTGTAATACACGTTCCTATTCTCACGGATGCGGTTTGAACCCGATATTTATATTATTGATACATTTAGTTTTTTTTTTTAGGAAAAGGAATCGTAGCATTAGTTTCTCTTAATTTTGCTACTTGCGCATATATGTGTTTAAACTAGTTTTTCTCGTGAACTTAGTTTTACGATATTTTAGTAAGAAATGTGATGATTTACTTATTACGTATATATATATATATATATATATATATATATATATATATATATATATATATATATATATATATATATATATATATATATATATATATATATATATATATATATATATATATATATATATATATATATATATATATATATATATATATATATATATAAAACTTTAACTAGGTGTTACAAGCTTATCTTTATCTCTTATTTCTTATTGCATATACATATATATATATATATATATATATATATATATATATATATATATATATATATATATATATATATATATATATATATATATATATATATATATATATATATATATATATATATATATATATATATATATATATATATATATATATATATATGTATATATATATATATATATATATATATATATATATATATATATATATATATATATATATATACATAGACGGTTTTTGAAAGAAAGTACTCATCGTATTCCCTGTAATGGAATTGAATTGAATTTTAATAGAAAAATCAATTAATTTATTCCTAATTCAAGAAATTGAATTCGTCTCCCGAATAAAAATAAATGTAACTATTGTGTCACCACACTGACCTCTAATATTTACAACTTACAAATCCAAATATAAACGTATATAAATATTACATATCTGGGCATCGAACTTACGACCTTGGTTTAGAAAAAACGAGTCTACTTAAATAATATATGAATACATGTAAAAACAGTTTGTTTTGATTTTTCTTTTACGAAATTTAATCTCATGGAAGCCGGTCATGTTAAGCAGCTTTATAATTGTATATATGTATACATTAATCTACAGCTTTGATGTGTTCTGGTATAGGAACTACATATAATAACGATTATATGCGGTTCAAATTCTATAAGAAATGATATTTGAGGAGAGAAAATTTTAATTTAGAGTTCCGCCACTCAACATGCAATGCCTCGAAAAGTCGGAAAGCGGGGACGGAGAAAGCATGGACTATGCAACGGAGTGTCTTAACACTAGGCTCCTATGGTTCCTACAGTTCCCTCTGCCTACCCTGCCATGTGCGGGACAAAGAGTGAAGCTAAAAAAAATATTTTAATTTTCTATGCTCTGGTAACAAGACGGCAGCATTGAGTTCCGCCAACACGTAATGTATGGAAAGGCATAAAGCGGGTTATGGAGTGTCTTATTAGTAGGTTCCCTCAGTGTATAGCATTCACTTTATATATTGATATATAATACTCACCATCATCATATCTTTAAATATTATTTGTGTAAGCGTTTTAATTGCGCACCCTTAGATAGGTGAGTTGAGTTTGAATTTTACTTTTGTTACCATTTTAAAGGTGTCGAATAGGCGCAATGTTAGAACTTGAACAGTTCAATTGATAATTGATTAAACAAATTCTATACGTTAGTCAATTATTATATTATTATTATATTTCATTTTATAATTTGTCATTGTTAGTACTGATTGTAAGAACAATACATAGTTAAGGGTTCTCCACTGAAGAAAGATTAAATTAAGATCACTTTCATTTTCTCGTTCAGGAAGACTAAGCAAGGAAAACGGAGTCAATCTCCGCAAACTATGAACATGAGGAAATAGGCTGACTTTATCTTTAGTTTAACTTGCATTTGGAAGGCTGTTTCATTTGAATTACGATTTCGTGTACAAATTAATAACAATATATATATATATATATATATATATATATATATATATATATATATATATATATATATATATATATATATATATATATATATATATATATATATATATATATATATATATATATATATATATATATATATATATATATATATATATATATATATATATATATATATATATATATATATATATATATATATATGAATATAAAAAGATTATATAAGATATATAAACTTTTAATATTCTGTTCTTTTTGCGATTTAGAGTGTATGCAACACAGTGTAAAATTAATATATAAAAAAATAAATAAAACTTTACTCTGATAAAGCTAATTTTCCCATAAAAGAACTCAAAGAAACACAATGTGACGAAATCTCATATATCGACTTTATGGAACCGCAAAAACTCTACTGTCTACGTGATATTCATTACAAATCCACTTCAAACCATTCTATTGCTTATTCCTTAGAGGCAAGAGTACAAAATCGTTTATATATATATAAATACTCTAGTGCAGATTTATTAGAGGTATCATGTTTGGTCGAGACATGAAGATTGTGTTTCGTGTATATTCTGTCCTTGTCACGCTTATAAGAATAGTAGCACGAGTGAGCGAGACAGATATACATCCTGCACATTAGTATTGGGATTGCCAATATAAAGTCAGTAAAAGTATAACGCCGACGTATGTAACGATTTCTAAGATTAATTATTACTTTTATTGATCTAGCTGACCAAATGTTTATTTGAAGACAAAAACAAAGGTACTTGAGTGAAATTGCTGTTACGGAGTGATTGGTGACACTTTTTTCTAATTATTTCTCTTTATATTACTCTCTATTACGTTTCCAACCTAAGGAAATCAGAGAGTTTGGACACGACGTAAACCAAATCAAAAGACAGAATAAACGGAGAAATGAAGAAGAAAAAGAAAACAAATACTATATATTCACTGTTTTATTTATTCGATTTATAATTTTTTTTGACAATTTAGTCTATACGAAAGTGGTTGATTGTCTGATATTTACAGTAACTAGATGAGTTCCATAATATATATTTATATATATATATATATATATATATATATATATATATATATATATATATATATATATATATATATATATATATATATATATATATATATATATATATATATATATATATTTATATATATATATATATATATATATATATATATATATATATATATATATATATATATATATATATATATATATATATATATATATATATATATATATATATATATATATATATATATATATATATATATATATATATATATATATATATATATATATATATATATATATATATATATATATATATATATATATATATATATACATTTCAAAATTGACAATGTGCAGCGCTAAGTTCCGCCCCCAAACAACTCTAAGTCCCTACTTCCTATGTTTTTTTCTTGCTTTACAGTTAGTATTATTCACTAAAATAGGGTAAGCAGAGGGAATATAGTGATAAGACAATCTATTCCCCTTTGTTCAAAGTCCTTAGTAGCGGAACTCAACGCTGCGCTCAGTCTTGCTATCAGAGCGAAGCGAAGCGAAAATGAAAACAATTCATTCTCCCCTAGTAAGATCGAACCCACAAACCCTCGCATTTACGTACTTACACCCATAACATGATAAAAAGAGAATGTTCAAATCTGTTTTGTTAAATATAATATAATAATAGATATATTTTTAAATGTGTCTTCTTAAACTTAAAAGCTGGTGTGCTAAATTCACTCTAATTTCAACATTACAGTACAAGTTCTAACAAAGTATTATTTATGTATACTATTTACAGCCGAACACTACTTGGCTTTTAGTAACCACTCGTGATCTTATTTCTGTCTTCACTGGAAGCGCCTGAATTCACTGGGAACGAGATTCTCCAAACTTGTGTTAATGTAACTCTAATTACTGTCATATTTTGGTAAAAATATATTTTTTTCTTCACGATATTGAAATGTAATATATAGCAGAACATTCTGGAATCTTTGATCCTATTGACTATATTTAATGTATACAATTCCAATACGCAGTGTTAAAACGCTAGAAATAAAACGGAGAGTTTTCCACTACGTCACTAAGTCTTATAAAAATATCTTAGTAAAGCTTAAATATAATATATTGTGATATTATAACCTCCACTTGACTGTAAAGTATTATTTTAACCCACCTCTCTGAGAAGCGAAGCAAAGGACATTTAGCTTAGTAGGAATGAAGAATAAGTGTCAATATAAGTGTCAATAAACTTAGCCCATTACCTCATTATAATAAAGTACTTTTGTTTCATATAATTTTTTTAATAATTATTTTGGCAAAAATTATCAATAAGTTAATAGCAACCACAAAGCATGCACGTTGTATAATTAATTGGTAATAATTAAAAAAATGCCATATTAGTTATAGCAATTAATCACAGTATCGTTTAATAACTCCCTTTTAACAAAGCTGCGTTATCTCTGTAAGTATGAAGCAAACAAGTCAAAGGAAGTTTCTTAAAGCATATTAAATTTATTTTAACTTATCATACAAAAGTGTCACTGCAGGTGAAATTAGTTTAAACAGAGCTTTTAAAAATTACAAGTTTGAAGTCAAATCAACATTACAAAAGAGGTAAGATTTCGAAAACACAGTATCAAAGATACTGGAGGAAGCTCATGTAAAAAGCATGTAGATCCCCCGGAAAGCATGTATGAAGAGGCTAATGACAGTGAACGAGGTGAGAGGTATGCAGGGACCGCAGCGTGATATATATATATATATATATATATATATATATATATATATATATATATATATATATATATATATATATATATATATATATATATATATATATATATATATATATATATATATATATATAGATATATATATATATATTATATATATATATATATATATATATATATATATATATATATATATATATTATATATATATATATATATATATATATATATATATTATATATATATATATATATATATATATATTTATATATATATATATATTATATATATTATAATATATATATCTATATATATATATATATATATATATAATATATATATATATTATATATATATATAATATATATATATATATATATATATATATATATATATATATATATATATATATATATATATATATATATATATATATATATATATATATATATATATGTATGTATATATATATACGTATGTATTTTTGTCTTATTTCGTTATATCATAACAGGCAGAGAAAACCCAGTGATTAGACAGTCCGTTCTCCACTATCTAAAATAACATAAGATTTTGCGTAATTCAACGCCGCACTCATCCTCACCGAAGCAAGAAACAAAAAGAATAATTTCCCAAGAGAAAATATAATATTAATGCATTTTATTGTTTATTTTCATTTCATAATTAAAAATCTCGTACATTTAAATATTACGAAGCGAAGCGTTTTAACGAGTTTTTATTAAACGTTATAACACTGTACTGGGTCAAATGGAAATCTCTTATTGAACATCAATTTCTGGGATAAAAAAGGAATTTACCCTTTACGTAACTTGATGGCCATCTGTTAATGCTTTTAATTGGTTTGTCGACTTTGTATGGGGTAGTCGTTTATATGGAGGCAGAATGAATTGTAATGGGTAGAAGATTAACACTAAAGTATTGTTAAGGCTGTCTTGGCTTTATCATATATATTTTGTAATTTTTGAACGCTAATATAGTAGAATAGGTAAGGAGAACTTAGTGTTAAGACACTCCGTTCGAGTCATTGAGTTTTAAGAAAAAAGGAACTAAAAGTGGGAATGAAATTTGCAACCATCGAAATCAGTCGAAGGCCTAAATGATCTTAATTTGTAACTTAAAGTTAGAGTTTATCTCGCATACAACAAGTAGTCAAAGAGAACTTCCACTTCGTTCTCCGGTTCCCACTCTAGCGTTGATACTTTATCGAATTCATAATTGCCACTATATCATTGCATCATATTAGCCTCCAAATTAGTAAATAATACTGAGATAGAGAAATGTCACTAAGAGAGTGAGAAGTATCACTAAAATCTCTATATTAAAGTCTCTTTATTACGTAGTATAAAGTGAATGTAAAGAAAATCACTCCTGACTAACCGCTTAAGTCAGTCTCTAATTATACAATTCAATTTAACGTTGAATATATTTTACTACTGCTGGTGCTGCCCGGTCGCATAAACTTTACGAATTTCATTCAATTTAACTATGTATTATGGAATTTACCATGATTTTACGATTTAAAATAAAATTATGACTTTTACGGTTATTTATTTAATTTTATTATTTACATATTTGAATAACTTCTCCAATAAATATGAAATGAGGGCCATTGAGGCGCAGAGGTCTGTACGCGACGGTTAGTGGGTTCGATTCCCACTCCGGAGTGGGAATGATTATTTCATTTTATTCAGAGATAGTGGAAAATGAAGTTTAATACTAGGTTCCTATGGTTCTTGCGATTTCCTCTGATATTTTAAAACAAAATTATTTTATATAATATGTAAGAAGTAAGTAGTAAGAATCTAACCTAAAACCACCTTATACATGTCAACTACGCTGCAGGAGCGTCTTTTTGCTTAATAAAACTTTATTATCAAACTTAGAATACTTCACTATAAAGTTTAAGCCCGGAAACAAAAGCTTTGACAAGGAGCTTTCATTGGTTGTGTACTGGCAAAGTTTGAACAAGATCAAGGGCAAAGTGGAATGAAGTTGTAACTTAACTTAAGTTGATCGACCTATTGGTTTAGTGGTTACTCTATTTAAGTACTTAGGTGTACTTAGTATTTTATTATAAATTATTTTAGATTCATATATTCATATATCGTTGCGGCGCCGTGTCTGCCTGTAATCGCGACGGTTTGTAGATTCAATTCTCACTTGGGCAGAAAAGATTTTTCATTCCCGGAAACTACGCAAAGCGCCGCTTTGAGTTCCGCCACCCAACACGCAATGCCTCGAAACAGGTTGAAAGCGGGGAACGGAGTGTCTTAACACTATGTTCCCATAGTTCACGCGGTTCCCTCTGCCTATCCTGCTATGTGCAGGATAAAGCATGAAGGTAAATATATGCATTCATCTATACAAATACCTATTTAATAGTAAAAGTAACGGTTAAATGTTTGATTTTGACGCGGGGGAGGAATTATTTTTTGTTTTCGCTCTGGTAAGACAAACTTGGTGAACTACTTCTTCTTCTTTAAATTCAATACACAAATTCAAGGGCTTCCCTACTATAAAAGGAATAATGACGATGGAAATTTTTTATTTTTCTAATTCAGTCATATAAAGTGTAAATAAATTTTTCAGTCAATACCGATTTCAACTTATAGAACACTAAACGAAAGTAATGCCAATATTTTTGTATGTTATAAATTTACACCATAATATAATTCATACGGCAATGATATAGTCTCATTTCCATACTTTAAAAAGCTATAGACTACAAAATAACACAAGAAGCCTTCACTGTGCCTTAAAACCAGTGTCTGACTGCTTCTTATTTATATATATGGAATAATATATATTTATTTCCATATTAATAAAAGGCCTGTACCGATACTAAACTAACTACCAATTACTATTGAGGACCGTTGTGGCGCAGAGGCGTAAGCGTCTGCCTGTAAACGCAACGGTTTCTGGGTTCGATTCCCACTCGAGGAAGATGGATTCTTCTATTTCCATTTTCTTCGCTCTGGCAACTAGGCAAAGCGCGGCGTTGAGTTCCGCCACTCAACATGCAATGCCTCGAAAAAGGCGGAAAGTGGGGATGGAAACGAGCAGGGACTAAAGCAACCGAGTGTCTTAACACTAGGATCGTATGGTTCCTGCAGTTCCCTCTGTCTATCCTGCCATGTGCGGGATGAAGCGTGAAGCTACTATTGAAATAATCACTATTAAGTGAACGAACACATCAACGGTTTACAGTAATCCCTTAAAATATACTATCTTAATAGAACTCTAATACATAATTCATAATGCGAATCCTCTACATTAATATTTAAGGCGTACTCAATAAAAACCGTGTTAAAATCACATTGTATGGTATTATACTATACTTTGCAGTCAAGTGACAAACAAAATGGGAGATGTAAATCGTTCATGATTATAAATTAGTGGTATGTTGTGGAAAGCGATGGCTGCGTTGAAATTGTTTGTTTAGAAAAGTAGATATGTATCTAAATGTTAATATTAGCCTGCCTTAGCGCATTCATCAGTTCACAGACTAAATATAAAAAATTCGTTATTTATTTGACGCGGTTGTTCTTGATATTAGAGCGTTCAAGCGTACTAAACTCTTCAGATTTGTAATATAATAGTGTTAAGACACACTTTCCCGCTTTCCGCCTTCACGAGACTTTGCTCGTCTATTTTCTAGAACAAAGAAAATGAAAATAAAATAATCCATCTCTCATCACCATTCATGTAAATCGAACGCGCAAACCATCGCGTTTACAGGCAGCCGTTACGACTCTGCGCTACGACTTATTAAAATAACGTTATTTAGATTATACTTTTAAAATATCAAATATACAGATATTCAAGAATATCTATATATTCAATATTTTAAGATATATATTACATAGTTACGTTAGGTTTATTTTTGCATTGCATGCATATTATATGAATGCAGTCCAAGTGAACGAAACTGCTAGAGCAATACTAATGTTAGATATAAGGTATACAAATCAAGCTTGCATTGTAATCGTTTAGAGAGCCAATTCCACAGTACAATAGATATCTATGTATACATCTACAATTTTCATATATATATTTTGATGTATATATGTATATGTACTCTGGCAAAATATATTGTTCTATTATACCCAAAAAATATATATATATATATTATCTTCATCTTAAAAATAACAAACTGTAAAACGACAAAATCAAAGTTCAAAGAAAAAATCTAAGTAGGTATATATTTTAAGCGAAGGAAAAATCCTACAAATTATATATCAAGGACCCAAATTAAATAAATTGAGTGTCTAAAGCTGGTTGTAAAAGCTCGTTTTCCGTTGGCTTTTTTTCTCGTTCAGAAAATTTATGATCTTGTTTTGTACAATTAAAGTTAATTACACATCGGTATAATAGCTATGTTGGGAAAAGATCTAAATGTGAAAAATCTAGTTTTTTTTTTTTTAGCTTCACGCTTTATCCCGCACATAGCAGGGTAGGCAGAGGGAACTGCAGGGACCATATGAACCTAGTGTTAAGACACTCCGTTACTTAGTCCCTGCTTACTCCGTCCCCACTTTCCACCGTTTTCGAGGCATTGCGTGTTGAGTGGCGGAACTCAACGTCGCGCTTTGCCTTAGTTGCCAGAGCGAAGAAAATGGAAATAGAAAAATCCATCTTCCCCGACTGGGGATCGAACCCAGTAACCGTCGCGTTACAGGCAGACGTTGCGCCTCTGCGCCACGACGGTCCTCAAAAAAAAATCTAGATGTTAATATAAAATCCAAATAGAGCAAAATTTTAAATTTTAAAAAAGTTCATGTGTTTTTTAATGTCTTGCTATAAATACGACGATTGTGGGTTCGACTCTGCGGGGAATAGTATAAAAAGACAGATCTCAATGCTGACTTCCGCCACTTAACATGCAATAACTTGATACTTAGGCGAATTATAAGTATCTTGACATTATATCTGTAGACTATAGCCTATATATTTCCTAAAGCCTAGATAAACTCTATATTCCTATATCGAATATCCAGTCTTCCCTGTTATATGCGGGAAAAGCGTGAAGCTTAATATTTTAAAATAATTTCACCATAGTGAATGAAAAAAAAAACAAGTGATATAAAAAATAATACTCAACTCCATTAAGCATAGAATAAAATTATAAAAAAAGGTCAATATAACCGTAAAGACGCAGTATCAAAAAAATAAACGGAAAAGTTGTTTTTTGATAGTAAAACTTATGTCCTTTACGACATATCGACGACAAAGTAAAAGCTGTAATAACGTTAGTAGATATATATGTGCTCTCCAAAGCGAGGAACCCCGCTGCTCTAAAATCAGAACAAGATCAAACTATCTTGAATGGAGGATATTTATTGAAATGGGTATCGAAATTTGGTTTTGTTTCATACAAACAACTTTAGTTTCGAATATTTCGGTTAAGTATTAAGTATGAAGTGGATAGTTTTACTTAAACAATAACATCGAAACACACGTAGACACGTTTTTACGTACATGTATGCAAAAGCTCCGATTGACAGAATTTCACCGCTTTCATAGCCTTTATCATCTAAGACTACCCTCTTTTAGAAAGAGATTTCTAAATGTATGGTATATCGAATTTAGTCAGATATAGCTTAGAGTTAAGTAACGTCATGCAGCACGTAATTTAAGAAAATTGGAAATAATGGAGTTATAAGAAAATTTAAGAATATTTATATTTTTATTGATTTGTAATAGCAAATACACAGAGTTTCGTTAGGTTTAAATTAAAACCGGTTTTTTATTCACATATTACAACAATTTTTCCATACCTTATCCCTAAAAAAATTATACTGTTTTTTTTTATGATTTCTAAAGTGTTAATCCACACTGAGGATAGAAAAAATACTTAAAGAAAACATATAAAAATTTGAATGCAGTGGGACTCGAACCCGCGCCCTCCTGTGAAAACAGCATTCTCTTTCGCCAAACGATTGTTCTTTGTAATGGTCTTTGGTGGAAAGTGGAAATTTGTAAAAATCTCCCTACAGAGATGCTAACAACGATATAAGTTGTATAAAAGCATATAAGAATTTCAACGTGGCGTGATGTAGAACGCATGGCTCAGTGATGAGAGCGCCTGCACGGTTCGCAGGAGGGCGCGGGTTCGAGTCCTGCTGCGTTCAAATTTTTATATGTTTTCTTTAAGTAAAATTATACTGATGAAAAATAAAGTGTTAAAATTTTTATTTAAAGCTTTTCATACAATATTCAAACTTGTAACCTACAATTTCGTTGCAGATCGATCCACCTCCACTGCAGCATTATAATTTAGGTTTTCACGCTGCAAAATAATTAATTATTTACATCACGCTATATGAAAATTAATGTCTGTTATTATTTAGGAAAACCATAACATTTTACTAACATACAATTTACAACGTTTGGTTCATATTTTGTTCCAGTTTAAATTGGGTTTAATTCAAAGATTATGAGAATATTAATTATTTAATGAGAATATTAACTATTTAATATTCTTCTGTCGGAATTTTTCTTAAAATCGGTAGATATCAGTAGATATCTATCGGTAGATATCTTCTTACCATATAAGATGACAAAGCTCAATGTATAAAGCACAGCATAACTAAGCTTTCATAATTTAATGTAAGAAATTTACCATCTGGGCAAATAATGCATAAATAAATAATAATGTAAGGTTGTTAATAAACTTTTGATTTTCATATCTTTAACTCGCAAAGTAATAACTAACTCTCTTTCATATATTAATTATGTTGGAATAGAACATAATTTCACTTTAAATTGTAATCCAAGTAACAGTAAAGTGTAGTTAGAAGTAAGGCGTTTAGTACAAGCTCGCTTTAACGCCTTGAAAGGCAAGTTTTAATAAAAAACGCGTTTTTATAACGTGAAAGAAGGTTTCCTTTAAATCCGTTTTCCCGTTTAAATATAAAAAACTGCTTTAGTAATTATTTTTGTAAGAGAAATTTATATATGGTAAATGTAACGAAATTAAACGATATTACGTCGGTTTCTAGGAAATTAAACGTCGGAAAGTTTTTTTGTTTTATAAAAAATATTTAATTTTCAATTCGCGGCGTTGAGTTTACAACACGACCCGATAGGCAATATTCTCTCATTAACTACTAATATGTGGGAAAGCACTTGAATCTATGTATTTATTTTATTTAATTACGTAAATTGAAACAAAAAAAAGAACTTGTCAAATTTGCAGCTGAATACAAATTCCTACACCTAATCCCTAACGTCACCATCCTTGTTAGACGGTACAAGTACAAGAAACCATTTAAAAAAAACGATCTTCCGAACCGATAGTACTTGTTCAATAGATATCTTAAAAGTACCTATATTTAATATAATTTCCTTCGAATAATATTTACATGAGGTCTCGCCCACGCCGCGCCGCGTTTCTCGTTACACTAGGTTTTTACAGTTCCCATGGTTCCCCACGCCTACTCCCTAGCTTAGCTATAAAAAAGAATGATATAAAAAATTTAATATATATAGATATATTATTATTACAATTAGAAACAAAATTATGAACTTGCATCTACTTTCATTAATACCGCAAAAATATACATTAATTTATTTTAAATGTGAAGCAGTCAAAGTTACATCATGGAAGTCTCTAACGTTCCTAGTGGAACATTTTTATTTGGCAAGAAACTTGTAGGGTTTCAATGCTTTTGATGTGGCTCAAGAGCTTTAGTGCAAGCTTTTTAATTTTACTTAAAACGTTGTAAGTTTTAACAAACATTGTAGTACTAGATAACTTAGCAGGTTGTTCATTTACCTTTAAGCTCCATAATTTGGTATAAAATATGTAAATTATTTAAACTTTAAGTCAGTTAAAATTAATTTAGAAAATAAGAAATATTTAATAAGTTATATATTAAAAGCTCATTGGCTTTAAAAGGGAAAAAGCATAGAATTAAGTGAACAATCACTACTTAACGATAACGTACGATGAGAAAATAACACTTTTATATTTTAAAATACATAAATAAAAAGAAATATTCACGCAAATGCGTAAACTACATTTTTTTTATTACAAAACTTTACAACTGAAGCAATTAGGGTCCACAATATCGCTGAAACAAAACCTTTTTAGGGACGATTGACAAATAAATAAAGAACAACAAATATTTTTTTTTTTAGCTTCACGCTTTATCCCGCACATGGCAGGGTAGGCAGAGGGAACCGCAGGAACCATACGAACCCAGTGTCAAGACACCCCGTTACTTAGTCCCTGCTTACTCCGTCCCCACAAAACACAAATGGGGACAATTAAAATACATCTAAATAAACATTTTTTTCATTTTCTACTTAGAGCTCTATAATTAGTTATATATAGCAGAATTAACAGAAAACGCCTAGAGATCATGTTCTCTGATTATAACCTAATTTCACAGAACGAACACTGCTAAACGGACAAATGAAATTACATTCCACACCATGATGACGTACAAGATGAGGAATTGGATATTTTGATATTTATTTTGATATTATAGCCGGATAGTCAGAGAGCAAAGAGCTAACCGCTGAGGCTTCTGCATACCTCTTCCGCCTCGTTCACTGTCAATAGCCTCTTCATACATGCTCTCCGGGGAGTCCTCATGCTTTTCACGTGACCTTCCTCCAGTATCTTCGATACTGTGTTTTCTAAAGTCAAACGAGGTCTCCCCTTTCGTCTCTTACCACTTACTTTAATAATGGTAATAAAGATATATGAAGCAAGAGTAAATGTTATTTTCTACATTCTATAATATCTTCAAATCTGGAAATATTTTATTAACTTGGTAAAATATTAGCGCAATGCGCCATATATTAAACTGCTTGAGACAGGTGTCATCAAATCACCTATACAAATATTTAAAATTAAAATATATACATATACATATATCTGAGGAGCGTCGTGGCGCAGAGTTTCAATTCTCACTCGGGGAGGATGGGTTTTTACATCCCCATTTACTTAACTTTGGCAATTAGGTAAAGCGTGAAGGAGAGTCTAGCCACTCAACTCGAAATGCCTCGAAAGGCGAAAAGTGGGAAACGGAGTGTCTAAACACTAGATTCCTATGGTTTCTGTGGTTCCCTCTTCCTATTCTGCAACCAGCGGGAACGTGAAAACTATAAAAAAAATTAATCTCTATAAGTCATTATATGATTTCTTTATATATTAAACGAATTGAATAGTATGTAAAAATCATCTTTACTTTACTCGCAATTACATACTAAACGTTTTCTAATGTTCGATAAATTAGGTCAAATTAAAAAAGCTTTTTATCGTAGAGACGACATAAAGCTACACGCACCTACTTTATATTTAGGCGTTTTTACTAACGAACTCTATAGCATTACGAGAACATTATAGATACTGTTTGTATTTATAATGCAAAAGCTACGACATAGAAAAAAGGGGTATAGTGAAAAATCTTATAATTAACTGTAAATATGTTATTTCATTTAAGACACTCAATGATTTACTATCTATATATATTTACGTTACCCTACATTTAAACGGTATAAAAAATAAATTGAATGAGATTCCTTAAAAATGCTCCTGGAATATTTGAACCTGTACCTATCACTACCTAAAGCGAAACTAAGAAGGCTTTAAGGCAAAGGTGTTAAAGCTATTATTCTCTTAAACGCCTATAATATATATTTATTGTCGGCGCGTGAGATGTTTTCTTTATAGGTATAAAGTTACAACAACTTTGTCTAACAGCCCGGACTTAGCGTTGACGTGTCTTTATACAATATCTAATGTTACAGAAACTAAAATTGCTAAGTCACAGCTCTGAAGCTATTATACAATTTAATACGCAAACATGCTCCTTGTATCTAAACGAATTAAATTTAAACGAAAAATTGAAACGAATTAAATTTTAACGTTTTAAAAAGGAGAATAGAAATGTGCCACTAAATTTTGTTGTATTGTAGCGAAAATATTCTAATTATAGAAATATATATTTAGAAAACTTTTAAACTATAATAAAAGTTTTGTTTTCACGATTTTTATACATTTTAACTGAAACTATTTAAAGTCCGTGGTCACGAGTCTACGAACATGTTTCGTAGACTGGTGTCCTCGGGTTTCCAAAAAAAATGTCAATATACAAAAAAAGCTTTTCAACTAATCTAATAGATAAAACGGTTTCAAAAGTAATGTTGAACCTATATTCTACATAAACCTACTTTAAAAATGTAACTGTTAAAACATTACAAGGATTCAAGCCAATAACCTTAAGTAAAGTTGTCGTTCTAGAAACAAGAGCAATTTTAATAGCCTAATATATTTTCAATTACTTAAGAAAAGTTACATATTTCTTTGAAAATTAAGAATGCTGCGAATAACAGAATGATAATAAAATGACGAAAATTCTTAAGGGACATTTTTTGTCTTTGACCTTTAAGGTAAAAAAGGTAATAATCGAAATATTATTTTTACTTTCATAATTATATATACAAGGATAAAGACATAAGGACACATATATATATACACACATATATATATATATATATATATATATATATATATATATATATATATATATATATATATATATATATATATATATATATATATATATATATATATATATATATATATATATATATATATATATATATATATATATATATATATATATATATATATATATATATATATCTAAGAAGTCCCGGAGATAAAAATATTTAACCTCAAAATTATCTTATGACTTCTACGACCGACGAATTCCACGACCTCATAAATATCTCGTCCAGCTAGATTGACTCTGGCTTCATGATCAATATTATTTTCAACTTAATGATCTAGAAATGATCCTGCAATAACATTTTTACTCTTGGCAAATATGATTTTGAATACTTTACTTCAAACTCTATTAAAAATCGACGTGAAAACTTACACTTACACATCTTGGACGTTAAAAACTTTATTTATTTGTATTACAACAAATACTAACAATAGATTATGAAAATTAAAATAAAGCAAATATAATAACGTATAAATAAAATAAATATCTATATAATAAAAAATAACAGAAAATTTAAATCAAATAAATATTTTTAACATCAGATGAAGCTTTTCGATATGTCAATCAGGATGACTCACATACACGTAAAGAGAAGCTAGGTTGATATCACACAGAAAGAGTACCAATAATACAAACTTTTACCAACAATGTTTATTGCAAAGCTCAAAATATTCCAGTTTTAAGCTTATACGCTAGCTAGAGATAATCTAAGCACGACACTTTGTTTTAACGGAATTTAACGCAGCAATATACTGTACTAAAGTAGAGAAATTCATAGAATATATTTCTTCGAAAATCGAACCCAAAATTGCAGCTGTACAAAATTGTCCTTCTGCTCCACCATAACCTCAAGTGATTTAAGGAAGTGAAATTGAAAATAAAAAGAAAAAGCTTTTGGTGTAAAAGCTTTAACTTTCAATTTAAGCTCTTAAATTACACATGTAGTAGAATCCATCGAGCCTAAAAGTGATTCATTGTTATTTCTAGCATGTAACTTTATATAAATAAAAAAAAGTAAAAATTCAGTCGGTTTAGCAATTTTTTAAATGCTCGCCAACGTTTCAGCTTTCTGTGAAAAATGATAGTATGATACCTGGCTAGGTTATAGTATATTGATTGTATGTTGTAATTTACCATGAATTTTTGGGTTTAGCTGAAAATTTTTTCGCATACGCTACTATTATTTTTATCATATATATATATATATATATATATATATATATATATATATATATATATATATATATATATATATATATATATATATATATATATATATATATATATATATATATATATATATATATATATATATATATATATATATATATATATATATATATATATATATATATATATATATATATATATATATATATATATATATATATATATATATATATATGTATATATGTATCCATATAGGTATATATAGAATCGTTTTAACTGTACAGTAATTCACATTTTCCATTCAACGTTCCAACGCGTCTATCAAAACACACTTTGATGATATCACAACAATGTTGCTGTGATCTTTATGTCGGAACCACCCGAGTGAAAAGTGTGTAGCCGCGGTGTTAAGATATGTATATACGCTACAAATAACGCTTACTTGCTAATATTTATTTATAAAATAAACAGTTTTACGTTTCAAGTCAATATACTAATCAGTGTCAATATAGGAGAAATATTTCATAATCGAAATTTGTTATTTCATATACTTATAACAAATATTACGAAAATCAATGTATGTATTAACAGAGAGATTAACCACTAAATCTGTGTGAGTACATACGAGAACAAATTTGTAGAGTATGTAGTCATAAGAGAGAAGACAGTAAGAATTAAAGAGAGTGCAGTCCGTGGTTACGGGTAGACATCCGTTGCCTACCCGTATAGTATATAGGTAGTATAATGGTATTATATACGCAAATAATCCATTTAAATTACTTAATTTAAAATGTACTCTTATCCATCTATTAGTGAACTCCAAAATCACTGAATATTTTTATTTCAATACGTAATCCCCCCTATTACACGGTATATTTGTTCCGCGTTATAGGAAAACGCGTTGTACGAAAATTCTCGTAAAACACGCTCGTATGATCCTCGTATAACGCGTTATATACAAATGATTCACGTTTAACTTTTCTTGTTAAAGAGGGTTTAAATCGAATATTAAGGAAAAACTATGTTATGAACGAAATAGAGTAACGTGTTATAGGGGGGATTACTGTATTTTGAATTTGATTTTGAGTCCGATATACTTACTCACTTATACTTTTTCACTCACGACAAAACAATCGATCATACCTGTGGGAAAAAAAGAACAAAAATAAGTTTCTATTGAATTTCTATACACAGGTTTTCCATAAAATAAAAAAATAGATAAAAATACAAGTTCTATTCCACTAGCGAGGCCTCCAGCTGTTAAATTAATCAAAAACTAATACAATTTGCTTTAAAAAACAAACGATATCTTAATACATCAAACTTCGCTCTAAATTTAATAAATGAAAACTTTTTGAATTGCCGCGTAAATTGAATGAAACTCTAAATCATAGAGACTTTAAACGCTTTTAAGTTAAAATTCAGTTAGATTTGTCGCCCTTCGTCTGGAAATTATAAGAGATATAGAATATAAAGATACACTGTTTTCGTATTATTTTTCTAATAGAACTTTGCCGTGTACATGATATTAGAAAAAATACCTTATATTTTTTTTTAGCTTCACGCTTATGCCGCATATGGCAGGGTAGACGGAGGGAACTGCAGAAACCATGCGAACATAGTGTTAAGACACACCGTTGCTTTTTTCCGTCCCCATTTTCCGCCTTTTTCGAAGCATTGCGTATTGAGTGGCGGAACTCAACGCCGCACTTTGCCTATATTTTTGTACAATAATTAGTACGAAAACAATTTTAATTATTTATTATAAATATTATAAAGCCTTATAAATATTTATATTTTTAGCTTTCATTAGTTACGTAATTTACCATCATATATCATCGTGTAATTAGTTTAAGTTACATTAAACAATATATAACATTTTCCATTATCACATATAACATATATGTACCAGTATGTATATATGTCTCTATAATTTCCAAATGATTTCCATACATTGCTATGGGCATCAGATTTTACGTTCCCAGCATGAAAATGTGAGGTAAATACATAATTTCCATACAACTTATAAGCAAGTTAGGCACGTCTCTGGAGTTGTGATTCGTCTGACATATATGGGTCTAATATTAAGGTTGGTTTTTTCATTTCCTCCTTTATTAATATACTTGATTTAATTTGATATATGTTTAAGATATGATGTTGCGATTTATAACACGTTATATTTCTCCGTTTGTCAATAAACAATATCTTAAAAAGGAGAGGAAAGTAGAGAAAAAGAGAGTGTTTACATTTAGTTTTTTATAACATGTATATATATATATATATATATATATATATATATATATATATATATATATATATATATATATATATATATATATATATATATATATATATATATATATATATATATATATATATATATATATGTATATATACGCGAAAGGTGCTTGAACTCAAAAGAAATCCTACAATTCCGCACGAAATGTAAACCATAATATATTTTACTTTATTATTTGGATAATTTTATCGAGCCCAATGAAAGGAATCGCCTCGAGATGAGTTTGCGAATTATATTTACATTGTGGTTTATTCCTCTCTTCCATTCCAACGTTTATTTTCTGTTTCCACAATATAATAGGATACCGTCTTACGTAAGTGTAAAGCATTTGGAAGTTTCTATTAAAAATGCTTTTTGTGAGCTTTCGTTTACGATATACATGACGTCAGTGTATTGACAAAAATTCGACATTGCTAGTCGAAATTATTATTTTAAGTTTGTCTATATAAAAACCGATATTCAAAAATACATAAGTATTATAAGATGTTACACTACGTCTGAACTTTACCAAATTTCAAATAAATTCTAGAATGTAAGCTCACCTACACTGTCTAAGCTCGTAATTGTTCTAGTGAACAATTTCGAGCTTAGACAGTGTAGGTGAGCTTTAATACGTATTTTAAATTGATTTGAGAACAATCGTAGTGTAGTGTAGCGTTTGCCTGTAAACGATGGTGACGGTTTGTGGATTCGATTGTACTACTCGGAAGGGGTGGTTTTTTTTTTTCATTTTCAATTTCATGCCTTGAAAGGCGGAAAGCAGGCAATAGGGAGTCTTAACACTATGTTCCCACGAATCCTAAAGGATCCCTCTGCCTACTTACCTATATGCAGGATAAAGAGTGAAGCCTAAAGAAATTGATTTGAGCTCCTCACTCTATAAAGTGAAAGGGCTGGTGGCACCTGCATTTATTTTCTAGTTAATTCTGTTACAAAATTTGAACCCAGAACATCCTTCATAATACCTAAAGCCATGCACGTCAAGATTTTTGAGCCTTTCATATACATTTAATACAACTTTGTGCTAACAAGCTTAAAGTTTAAGCATCTGAAAGGACGTCACGAGCTAAGTTGCTAATGTCACTGTACTGTTATTATAAAAGCATATTAGGTATATGATTTTGATGCCGTACTAAATTTAATGCACTTTTGAAATACAATTACATAATAATAGGTAGGTATATCCAGAAGTACCTATTCAATTCCATACATCCGTCTATTTATATCATAAAGTAAATATATATATATATATATATATATATATATATATATATATATATATATATATATATATATATATATATATATATATATATATATATATATATATATATATATATATATATATATATATATATATATATATATATATATATATATATATATATATTTATATATATATATATATATATATATATATATATAATATATATATATATATATATATATATATATATATATATATATATATATATATATATATATATATATATATATATATATATATATATATATATATATATGTAACTATTAATTTCTTATTTTATACTTTTACATATTTTATCCATTTTCGTGTATTTATTTACTTTATATGTTTGTGTATTTATGTATACAATATTGTGTGAGAGCGTCGTGGCGCAGAGGCGTAAGCGTCTGCCTGTAAACGCGACGGTTTGTGGGTTCGATTCCCACTCGGGGAAAATCTTCGCTCTGGCAACTAGATAAAGCGCCTCGTTGAGTTCCGCCACTCAACACGCAATGCCTCGAAAAAGGCGGAAAATGGGGACGGAGAAAGCAGGGACTAAGCAACGGAGTATCTTAACACTAGGGTCGTATGGTTTCTGCAGTTCCCTCTGTCTACCCTGCCGTGTGCGGCATACAGCGTGAAGCTATAAAAAAATATTTTTACAAATTTATTAGTATTATTTTTACTTACATGTATACTCTAATTTACAGTCTGAATAAATCTCTATTAGAGGTAAGTTCACCTTTGTCAACAATATTTTCAACTTTGTATTCATGAATTGTGTTCTAAATACAATAAGGAGTATACAATAAAGCTGAAAAATTTTATTTGGTTAAACGTTGTAATCTCACGATTCAGTAGTATTCGAAATAAAAAAATGTCTTGGATTGAAAGCTCTAGGCTATATTGGTAGCTTCGATGGAAATAGTAGGCTACGAAAGCTATATATAGGCTATATTCTTAGTTCGTTATAGATTGTACCTGCGGTTAGAGCGACATTTTGTATTTAGACTATGTAATGTATGTAAGATTTTTCTAAATAATTATTAGTTTTACTTTAATTAGGCCACATGTTACTTTCTGTTGTTTTTTTTTTGTTAAACAAAATATAATTATTATTATATGTAGAAAAATAGAAATTAGTGACGTAACACTCCGGTCTTCTCTTTCAATCTGAATTCAAATGTGTGTGGAATGTAATTTGTATTTAATTTTGCTACAAAGTGGGAATCGAACCTTAAACAGTCTGATCTCAGATAAATTTCTATGAGATCTAGATCAATCTTTTTCACAGACAAACATGAGAAAATCTGTATGTAGCTAAGTTTTTTTATAATAATACAAAATGTAATATAATATAAAACTTTAATATGTATATAATATGTTTTATCTAAAAATAACATAATAAATTGCAACATCTAAGTACCATGTTAAACATTTGAACATAAAATCCTCAGGCTTTAACAACTAATCTCGCAATGACCGATAAAGCCATTGAATTGCAAAACGCTCTACTTTAGATTCTTAGGTAAATGCCAAGATATCGGTGTCGCCTTCGGGCTTACGAATACCCAACTAGATGCTTCCCGTGACAGATTTTAACTGGTACAGCTGTTATGGCTAGTGGTTGTTGAGAAACATGTATTTTGGTGATTTTAGTTTAAGTTATATAGATTTTCTATTAATTATTTTCTCATGATGAATGATTTTCAATTAACTATCTCATTGGTATTATTAAATTTCTATATAATCCGGTTTTTTCCAAAATTTCGAGAAATGTTCTTTAAGGTTTTTTTTTACAATTCTTAAAAAAATTACATAACATACGATGTAGTTTCGGCTGTACCACATATTTTATATATAGGTACCTGAGTAAGTTAAACTTTTATAAATTATACATTTTGAAGTATAACAAACTCAACGCCGCACTTTGCCTAGTTGCCAGAGCGAAGAAAATAGAAGTGAAAATCCATCTTCACCGAGTGGGAACCCACAAGCCATCATATTTACAGACAGACACTCTGCGTTACGACGATACTCGAAAAACTAAGCTAATTTCCTCTAACAGAAACATTTTACTAAAAATATTTAATTTTACAAATGTTTATTCCTTCAACTAAGGATCGAACCCACAGCCTCCCCTGTCTCACACATGCCTACGTTTACCACTATAATTTAATTCTACTTAAAATTGAATACATAACAACGTCCCCACTATATTTAGTCTACAGTACTGTTTGCTCTAACTGGAAACCAATTGGACTGATCAAATCAATGACCCTTAATAAATTTATATTCGACTGAGGAGCGTTCAATAGAAATTCTATTATAATAAAGAGATGGGAATTCGTGAATATTTTTCTCAGTTTACTTACTCTAAGACTTTACTCTCTAATGGAAAATGAAAGATTTAATATCTATATATATTAGCCTTGATTAAGAGATGCTGCAGTGCTATTTTAATCAATAAGGCGTTGAAAATAAATGAATATTTAAAGTTTACGTCTTATTTATAGAAAAACATCGCAACACACGTAGATCATATGTTTCAAGCTTCTTCGGATTAGATCTACGAAATTGCAATAAATATCTTAATAGCAATATTACAGAGTAGTTGCCTACCAGACCGTTCCCTATATGTCATAGAGACAATTGACATAATGTCATTTGCTTGCGTAGTGTTACATGAAAAATATATGTATGTTTATTTTTATATTTATTTGGCTTAGACATCGAGCATTAAAGTAGTAATGTTAAAAACACTCTTTATTCACTGTATACCCAACTTCAAGGCATTGTGGGTTAAATGACGGAGCTCAGCTACGCTCTGTATTGTATCGGAAGCAAGAAAACAAAAAAACGTCTTCGAGTATTATCCAAATATATATATATATATATATATATATATATATATATATATATATATATATATATATATATATATATATATATATATATATATATATATATATATATATATATATATATATATATATATATATATATATATATATATATATATATATATATATATATATATATATATATATATATATATATATATATATATATATATATATATATATATATATATATATATATATATATATATCACTTATACTGTTATACTGTATTCATAAATATTATGAACGGTCAGTAGGCGCTGACCAAGTAAGGATTTGGCTTATCGCTTCCATATATATGTAGTAAGCTTATATTAAATCACGCTTGTTTAATATTATGGTGAGAGCTGATTACATTTGCGTTGAGAAACTTTCATAAATATCGAGCTTTAGACTCAACAATCGAGTTAGTGTTGAAAGAGTAAAGTTTTTGTTTTTAGTAAACGGAGCTTTTGCAGAAGCTTGTGTAAATATTTTGGAATTTTACACAAGCTTTTTTATTCGTACATACATACATACATACATATCTTCACGCTCTATCCCTAGCGGGGTAGTCAGAGAGAACGGAGCGCCAAACGCTGCGGTTTTTTATTCGTATAATTCTTATAATAGCTAAGTAAGCTTATAATTACGTACACATAACACTTAATTTTAAGTATACATAACACTTACTATGTTGTATATATTTGATACTTAATTCTATCATAACATACATATATTACAAATATTGAGCCCGTTCTCCATATGTTGTCAAATTATTATACAAAATCAAATCAAAAAAAAAAAAAAAACTGAAAACAGGATACTAAATGAATCGAACTAATACTTAAATAACTATTATAAATAAAATCCAAACAGTACATAAAATGTTGGGACATTTCTTTCATCTAACATATAATTGAAAAACAGATGTGTTTAAATTTAATTTTTAAAGAATATTATCGAAACATATAGATCATATGTTTTAAGCGTATTCAGACAGAGATTACATAAATCATTTAAAATAATATTTCACAGTAGTTCCAAATACGGAAACAATTGCATTGCTTTTATAGTCTTTGTCATTTAAGACTACACTCGTAAAAATAGATTCATAACTGTATTATAAGACAGAACGAAGTGCTAAAGTTCTGAATTTAACACTTTAAAATTAAAACTTTTTTAGCTTTACGCTTTATCCCATATACAGCTGGAAAAGCATAGGGAATCTAGTGTTAAGACACTATGTTCTCTTAGATAATCTACGTACCTAATCTACAACTTACATACGTAACCTACGTATGTGTATATTAAAATTTTTCATAACATTACTTTAATAAGTAAGAATTTGAAATGACTTTGAAAGACCAGAGAGAGAAAAGGAGAAAGGAGAGAAAATATTCTTCAGCCCAAAAACTAAGTCTTTGGATGAATAATTTGTTGTTATTTAAACGATAATATATTAAATAAAAAAAGAAAATAATTCTAAGTCGTACTTTAACGGTTAAGGAAAAATAGTATCAAATTAATATTATCTATTCAAATATTGGGACTCACTAACACAATTTTTATCTGCCTATTGAATGTGCTTAAACTATTATAATGTGTTTATATTAGCTTGCTTAATCGTTCATGGAAATTCACTGTCGTGGCGCAATATCGCCTGGACTAATCATAGGCCATAATTACCGATCTTTTACCGTATTTAACATATAAACAGAAAAATAGTGAGAATTAAATGAGAAGAAACTTAAGGAAAAAGTACTTTGACCACTCGCACCATGCGTTACTAATCACGCTTCTTTGAAATTTCTTTATATTTTATATGTACAACTTAGCGCAGCGATAGCAGTATGAGCGCTTAAACGGTTTCCAAGAGGCGCGAGTTCAAATCTTACTGCCTTCAAATTTTTACGTCTTAATAAGTTCTTTGATTTTCGTGATTTTTATACATTTTAAATAAAACATTTTAAACGAATTTATCGCGTATATTAGCATTTTTTTGTGAAACCCGACGTTTCGAACACTTTACAGTAGTCCGTGGTCACTTTTACGTCTTCTTTAAGTATTATTTCTATTCTTATTGCGCTTTAACTCTTTAATAAATACTAAAATGTTTAGTAAAAGACCTTATCATTCCGTCAAATTCGTTATATTTTGTGTTGTGTAGCATAACATAACATAGTAGAGTAGTAGAGTTCCAACACACAGTCAGCACTCCAACTCCCTCTCATCGCGATAGTGACTGCCAGTGGATATGAGTGGAAAATTCATATAAACATATTTTAAGTTCGTTCTATTAGTAGTTAGAAAAGTTACTAATGGATTCCACAAATCAAAATATAATGTTTTGCGAAGAACAGAAAACTAAGTTGAATATGTGTGAAGATAAATAATGATTGAAGGAAGCAAAAAAAGACTTTCCGCTCATACTATTTGAACATGTAACCTAGCCGCGGTGGTTTTAACTTTTTTTTTGTAGCTTCACGCTTTATCCCGTACATGGCAGGATAGGCAGAGGCAACCGCAGGAACCGTGGGAACCTAGTTTTAAGACACTCCGTTGCTTAGTCCCTGCGTTCTCCGTCCCCGCTTTCCGCCTTTTTCGAAGCATTGCATGTTGAGTGGCGGATCGAACCCAGAAACTGTCGCGTTTACAGGCAGACGTTGCGCCTCTGCGCCACGACGGTCCTGGTTTTAACTTATAAATATATAATATATAAATAAATTTGTGTGTGTGGAAAGGTATAAATATATATAATAATCAGCTACTAGCTGTGTAAATTAATTGAAGTATCGCTCATAAAATAAAATAAATACCTAACTAATTTTGAAGAATTTCAATTCGCAAAACAAAAGCCTATTTGTTTTATAAAATAGACACTGGAGTGTATTTATTATAATGAAATATCTTCAGTCCCTTGAAAGGTTTTTTTTAAATTTTTTAGAGTTCCCGTACCAAATTGGTTCATTTATTTATTTTCTAATCTTCAACTGTACTACTGAGTTTAGTTCTCCTGCAACTTGACTCATTAAAATGTAATAACGGAGTGTCTTAACACCAGGTTCCTATGGTTCCTGCAGTTCCCTCTGCCTACCCTGCCATGTGCGGGATAAAAGCGTGAAGCTAAAAAAAAAAAAAAAAAAAAAAAAAAAAAAAAAAAAAAAAAAATGTAATATTCCTAAGTAACAATAAATATAAAAAAATGTAAAGAGAATTAATATTTATGGCAAGAACATATAGTAGGTATATGTTAAAAACGGTACGGACCAAGTTTCTATAGTTTTAATTAATAAATATATTTTATCTATAATTGTTCTCTAAGACACTCCTTTTATTGGCGAAACTCAACACCGCACTTTGTATTGTAACAAGAGGAACAAATACATATATAATTCACTCTCTTCGTGTGGGAATCAAACCCACAATCCCTTACTTGATACAGAATGTACCTAATAAAAGTTGAAGCTATGACAAGAGGTTCTCAAAATCTTCTCAGAATATAAAAACTCTTAATATCTTATCGTATGAAACAATAGAGTGTCATACTAAATATTATTTACACCAATAACATAATATAATGAATCATAAAGAACTTGACTTACGCTGTACTCGTGTCCTTGAGATAAGATATAGGGGGTTAGATATCATTAGACGAAATATTTTAAGAAAGACAATACTTTTTTGTAAACTTCATTTCAATTATTTATTTTTTATTTCGTAAAAAAATAATACAGAATTTTGTGACACGATGGAGTGATGGAATTTACCGACACGCTTTGTCTTGGTAGAGCAGAAGTATATATATATATATATATATATATATATATATATATATATATATATATATATATATATATATATATATATATATATATATATATATATATATATATATATATATATATATATATATATATATATATATATATATATATATATATATATATATATATATATATATATATATATATATATATATATATATATATATATATATATATATATATATATATATATATATATATATATATATATATATATATATATATAATATATATATATATATATATATATATATATATATATATATATATATATATATATATATATATATATATATATATATATATATATATATATATATATATATATATATATATATATATATATATATATATATATATATATATATATATATATATATATATATATAATATACCAATGAAATAACCGTACATATTTAATTAAAAGACCTATTTTTGACGGAACCCGTCACTATTTAATAATAATCACGCTTGGTTTAATTAAATATTTATAATAATATTCTTCTAAATGCGAAACAGTTCTTTTATTTATTTTATTGCCCTACGGAGGATTATTATCAACGTTTTCAGTAATATTTTAGGGTTTTTTTATTATCATAATTAAATAATACAGTGTAATTGAGAATTTCTAAAAAGGTAGGTTTGAATTATATATGAATGTTGCTACCTTTACCAGATAGTATAACTGATATAGGTAGAGTATATAGTATGTTTATGTATCATAGTTATATGTCCGAATTCTATATATTTTTTGTATTTTTTGTATTCATAATGGGTCAAGAAAAGGGTTTCTTTCCATCTTAGTACTAGCATTTAGGTTTTTTAATTAGTAATTAGGTTGACACCTATGCCTAATGGTCTGCATATTAACTTTGATTCAAAAACAAGTAGGCTCCTATACTGAAAATTCCCCTAATACCTACTGGAGAAAACCTTATCGTTTATCGTGGTTTCAATCTGCGACCCTATGTGTGGAATTGACAGCTGCTAGGGTAAAATAATTAGAAAATTGTATTGATGTTATTACAGATTTATTATGGCATAGAAAATAATAGACAGTAGCCGTACGTAGTCTTTCACGTAACGCGTCCGTCTTGACGTTATAGTCTTAAAGCAAAATAAAAAATATGTATGTTATATAACGACAAAATGTTAAAACAATATATTCATGTACATACATACATGTACTATATATATAGATATACATATATTCATTATATATATATATATATATATATATATATATATATATATATATATATATATATATATATATATATATATATATATATATATATATATATATATATATATATATGTATATGTATATGTATATATATATATATATATGTATATATATATATATATATATATATATATATATATATATATATATATATATATATATATATATATATATATATATATATATATATATATATATATATATATATATATATATATATATATATATATATATATATATATATATATATATATATATATATATATATATATATATATATATATATATATATATATATATATATATATATATATATATATATATATATATATATATATATATATGTATATATGTATATATATATATATGTATATATATATATATATGTATATATATATGTATATATATATATATATATATGCACCTACTCGATATTAGATAGCACGTTGTAAAGTCACGCAACGGTCCAACGAGGCTATTTATTACTGATTGCACTGGGGTGCACTTTTTATACAAATTCTTCTATGTCGTTCTTTGGACGACTATAACACTGTAAGTTATTTTATTAAAATATGTATTATTGATATTTTTAAATTCTATTTTATAATGACATTAACAAGGCAAAAGAAAATTGAATTGGTTACTTTTTACCTTTTGTTAACTTTATTTTTCTATTATAAACAAAATCTTCAAGTTAGTGTCATGTGTCCACATAAAATTTTCATGATAAAAATAACAATGTTTTTACTATTGATATATATTTTATGAATAAAAGTAAAATAAAGAGAGAAAATACATTAAAATCTCTATATTCTAATCTACAGCTAAAAATGTTAAAGAACCTCACCATCTCCATTATTTTATGAGTTATATTACAATAAACCTCTACAACTACCTCTCCTTCAAAGAAGCAGCCTCTCCTTCCTCAGCAGCTTTTTGAGACCTTGAACAGATATTCAATTCACCTGGTAGATGGTCAGCCCACCAGGCACCGTCTGCTTCAAGACAACCACTGTAAACTTTTATTTTTTATCTTTTCACGCTTTATCCCGCACATGGCAGGGTAAGAAGAGGGAACTGCCGGAACCATAGGAATTTAGTGTTAAGACACTCCTTTGCTGAGTCCCCGCTTTCTCTGTTACTGCTTTCCAACTTTTTCCGGGTCTAGTTACCAGAGCGAAGAAAATGGAGACAGCAAAAATCGATATTTTGAGAGTGGGAATCGAATCCACAAACCGTTTACGGGTAGACGCTATGCCTCTGCGCCACGACGCCACTCTAAACTTATGATCAATATAAAAAATACACCCTGCCACTTAAAGTCAGTATATTAAATATATTTTTACTCCACTCAGTCGTTATAAACATGGTAAAATGTAATCAAACTGTTTTACTAAGCAGAACAATACAATTTAGCAATATTATAATGTGCTCTTACGAAGACAAAGGGTTGCTACGAAGAATGGCAAGCAGTCTGTAACTTGCTGTGACGCTTCAATGCGGGTAGCGAATTTCTTTTAAATTATTTACAAAGGCAATTATCGTCTTTGTTTATGTTTTTGTTGTCCTTTTGTAATGACATTGTTTTTTTTTTATTTCAAACTATATATTAAGTATGTAAGTGGTTTTAATATATACCCTTAAATACTTACACTTTAGAGTAGGAATTTATTAAGTATTCAAATTTAATAGAATAATTGATTTAATAGAAATGAGGACGGTCGTGGCGCAGAGGCGTAGCGTCTGCTTCTAAATATGACAATTTGTGGGTTCCATTCCCATTAGGGGATGTTTTTTTTTTCATTTCCATTTTCGTCGCTCTGGTAACTAAGCAAAGCGTGGCGTTGAGTTCCGCCACTCGACACGCAATCCCTCGAAAAAGGTAAAGTAAGTAAGAATGGCTTAAATATAACACGCACTCGAACACCCTACTACGGTCGTGTGATGGAGGCCAGACAGCTGGACTATAATGATCAAATCTAGAAGCAGGTATAATATTAAGACATACAATTCAAACTCTTATTGTCTAAGGAAATAACGGTGATAGTTGTGTAATCATAATATACCCCAAAATTTTTGTATGGGGTCTAAATAAGGGATCAAAATAAAATAGGGAACCGTTGATATGGCAACGGCGCTACCCTTGTGGCGTCGTTGCTGAGAATAAACTTAAGAACATTAATGAACTAGATCATTATTTAAAGACTTTATTATTGATTATAAAATCATTTTTTAAATCTAGCTTAAATTTTCTAAATTTATTTCAATTTTCCAATTTTACATTCTAGTTCTTAAATTCAGTCTTCTAAACAGAAGTCTTCGAACAAAAAACTTAACGAGCATTTTTGTATGTAACTAATCTTTTTTCTGTTTATTTAATTGCGCTATTAAAACATGGTAACTGACTCAAATTTCAATTTTTCACTTACTTAAAGAAATCTAGTCAGTACGCAAATAAAAAAGATACATTCGAACACTTGCCAGTGCTGAATTTGAAAGAAAACTACACTTTACTGTATTACCTGATGTTCATTGAACCTATACCATCGAGCTAGCACGAGGTTATCTTTGCATAACTGTAGATAAAATATCAATAACAACAATATTAAGCCTCTATAGCAATTGCCAACATTCGTATAGGCCTATTGTAGTATACACAAAACGACGTGCCTATATAATCTAGGTTCAATCATTCTTTGCTAGAAATTATGAATGGCTACGGGTTTCGGTTACTATAGTCTCACAGGTATCGACTTGGTACGATTTAGAACAAGAATATATGTATATACAGTGGACTAAATAATATTTGGTTTTGGGAAATATGAGTTTTTTTTTATTTTATCCGTTTAAGCCAGCTTTAGACCGATTTCAGACCAGTTCTCTCATACAGTAAGCAAAGACTTAACAAAATGAGCGAAAAAGTAAGAATGGTTAACAAACAGATTTTTAATTTTGTTATATATCATGCTAAAAAATTATCAACCTATATAAAGACCACTAAACACACTCATACGAATTTTAAAAGTTTTTCGTATTAAAATGACTCCAGCGTATGACGACAAGCAAGAAAACCCACTTCGTATTTCAAATTATGGTTAAATTTAGACTTAGCAAATGATATGGGATTAACTAATAATAATACTTAAGGTTAGTTAAATTTCCATTATATTACATATTTACTAAACTAACTGGGGTTGTGGGGTTAATCGATTTCAGTATAACTAAAATTACGACTATTAGTTATGTTATGTCCAAAGTTTCCCTTCAATATTAAGGCCTATTGTGAAATTTAAAGAAATTTTATTTCTATTATCTCTTTGCTTTCAAACGGTCTAAAACTTTTACAGATAAATCTAGTGACAATATTAAAACACAAGTAGTTTTTAGTCATTCAAGAGTACGACATTATATAAGACACGACTAATATAATTATATAGTATATAGTATATTACGATAAGTAATTTGTCTAAGAATATCTTTATTTAAGTAGGTATTTTAAATAAAATTGACACTCAAACTATTTTTCTAACAATATAAAAAATAAAAACAGATATACTCTTTAGACCTAAAAACGTAAAAAGCTTGTTGAACTTATATTTTCTTATAGCAATAAACATGCCTCGTTTTGATGAGGCCAAGGCTTAGTTAAGTAAGTAAGCACCCGAGGGTACGATAATGACAGTATGTGAACGACTCAGTTAAGTTCAAGGTCTTAAATGTCAAAAAATATGCCTTTACTAAATACGAATAAACGGTAAAAAAAGTGTGGCTTTAACCTAATTTTTATATGTCTTCACGCGCTATCCGCACATCGCAGGGTAGGCAGAGGGAACGACAGGAATCGTGGGAAAGTAATGTTAGGACACCCCGTTCCCCCGCGTTCCGACGTTCTCGGGCATAGCGTATTGGGTGGCGGAACTCAACTCTGTGCTTACTATACCAGAGCGAAGAAAAATGTTTTTCAATGATTAAATCATCATTCCCAAGTTAGGAATTGAACCCACAAACTGTCGCGTTTACAGGAAGATGCCTTCTGCGCCACAAACGGGTCGTATTCTACCCAAATGATAAAAATTGCATGAAAACATAATAAACTATAAAACACTGGTTCGCACATTTTTAACTAATATTATTTGGCCATAATTATTATTACATATTCTAATTTTTAATTATTTTAATATTTTAATAAATATAATTAATATTATAATTGTATTACCTTTGTCTCTTGAAAGTGTTATCAAAGTTCAATTTTATTTATAGGAAATTGATAAAAATATACTGATTATTTGCTGAAGAAGCATAGTTTGTAAAGTAAGTCTGTCTTAAAATAAATGTCTATATTATTTTATATTCCTGGTTCACAAAGAATGACTTAAAAGCAAAGTTTTTGGGGTTATGTTTATTTGTAAGCATAAATGCGGATAGGAGATGTTAGCACACTACATTCTATTTTCTATAGAAGTCAGAAAGCTCAAATATCAACAAGAAGTTAAAACCTTTCTTACAACCCCCAGGGTATTCTTAATCCACCACCTAACTATAACAAGTTAATAGGTAATGATAATCCAATTGTAGGTTTAATCCCTAATTGGATACTGAGCTAAGTACTGTCAAAGCCGAATAATGCGGCTCAAGACTTGATTAATCTCTTTATAATGTCTTCAGAACTGACGAAAACGATTAAATATCAATTACTTATGACGAAATAATAGTAAATTAAATTATAAGATTCTCCGTCGTTTTTACCTGTTTCAGGTTCTAGCAATTTCTTAAATCTTTTCTTTTTCCTCACACTCTCAAAAAAAAAAAAAATACCTAGTCTAGTCTCTAAATGCTAAATTACAGGATTCTTTCCTTCTATATAATATATCACCGCACTATATATATATATATATATATATATATATATATTATATTATATATATATATATATATATATATATATAATATATATATATATATATACTAACTATATATATAGTATATATATATATATAGATTATTATATATATATATAGAAGTATATATACTCTATCTTAATATATATATATTATAATATAATATTATATATATATAATATATATATATATATATACTAATATATATAATATATATTTATATATTATATATATATATATATCTATATAATATATATCATATATATTATATATAATATATATATATATATATATATATATATATATATATATATATACTTATATATATATAATTATATAATAGAAGCGAAGAATCCTGTAATTTAGCATTTTAGGACCTAGACTAGGGACTTGGAGAGTGTGGGGAAAAAGAAAAGATTTATAGAAATTGCTACGAAAACTGAAACAGGTAAAAACGACGGAGAAGTCTTATAATTTAATTTACTATTATTTCTTCATAAGTAACTTATATATATATATATATATATATATATATATATATATATATATATATATATATATATATATATATATATATATATATATATATATATATATATATATATATATATATATATATATATATATATATATATATATATATATATATATATATATATATATATATATATATATATATATATATATATATATATATATATATATATATATATATATATATATATATATATATATATATATATATATATATATATATATATATATATATATATATATATATATATATATATATATATATATATATATATATATATATATATATATATATATATATATATATATATATATATATATATATATATATACCAATTTAACACAAAAGTTAAGCCAATTTAAAATAAATCGTAATTTTGTAACCAAATTAGCTACAAATCCCGACAATACCGTAAGTACCTCGTACTACACTTTAAACAAATGAGACAATATATCCAGAAAAACTCGCAACATTTTGTTAAAGTCTAAACACCTAGGTTGCTAACTATGCCAATAAAACTGCTAAGATCGTGCTACAACATATTATATGTATGTTGCAGTAAAATTTAGTGTTTACCTTTCAAGCTAATTACTACAAGGGGATTTAGTAAGAAAAATTGTTACACAATATTTTTAGTTATATTAAATTATAATGTTTTAAACATTTAATACTTCTTTGTCGTCCAATCGTATTAGAGATGGTATATGGCATAGAGTATGGTTTTTATTTTAAAATTTCATCTAAATTAAATGCAATGGTAATGAAATATACAATGTTATGCTTCATCAATTCTGTCTACATATCATCCTTTTATTATTAAATTTTAAGATTTACTTAGACGTTATTTTATTTACAGTCGCTATTCTAATATGAGTCAGTATGATGTTCAAACAAGTTTATTTAGTTCTTATTAATATATATTTTATCTTTTAACAATAGTTACAATACTTAATAATGTATTACGTAAAATAATACAATATACAAGTAAAGTAAAAACAATTATATCCTTAATAAAAACAGTTCATCGTAATAAAAAATTAAAAAATAGCTAAGTATCTTTAAGTAAAACCAAGTCCCAAGGCGTTATATGTAATTACTTTTGGTCTTATCTTATTGAGTCTGTGCGAGTTTCACCGATTCTTTTCGGGATTAAAGTAAACGCTTTTTCGGAACAGACGGTACAGTCTCGCGGAGAATCTTTGATAGTAAAACATCTGTGACTTTTGATATTGATTGATTCTTTTTTTTATTTTTTAAGGTTGGCGTTTCGAGGGATCTTTGAGAACCAACGTGACGCGGAGATGCCTGTCTGCCTGTAAACGCGACGGTTTGTAGGTTCGATTTCTACTCAAGTAAGATGGATTTTTTCTTTTCCATTCCTTCCACCGTTCCACTACGCAACACGCAATGCTTCAAAAAATGCGGAAAGCGAGGAACAGAGAGTCTTAACACTAGGTTCCCACGGTTCCTACGATTTCTACTGCCTACCTACCTAAGAGCGATAAAGTGTGTAGCTAAAAATAAGAGTAATGTATGTATGTATAGTACATATGTGTAGTATGCTTCGAATGGCAATATACGTAATGAAAAATGAATTCGAACCTACTCCTAAACTACTTCCTTAGCACTCAGTTTAACACCGAGACGAATGCATCTCGTATGTTCATTAATGAACAAACTTCCCATAAAACTTAACTCGATTGGTCTTGAATTATTTTAATCCTTAGCTGGCTGAACTTAATTCCAACTTCGCCCAAGTTGTGAGAATTTATCGGCAACTCCGGGAACGAGGCTGTGTTTTTCTAATTAAAACGGATACGTAATTTCCGAGACCAATTTTTATAATTGAATGATAATTTTTGCAAATTTTCCTTGCATTTGTTTGTTGTTTGTTCGAGGTGCTGTTATTTTTATGTTAAGAGAGAACAAATAAAGGTTATTTTCAGCAATTTCACAAATTGCTTTAAGGTAAAAGCACCAATGGTAGACACTTCAAGGATGACACAAGATTTAAACAAAAATATTTTTTTATTGGAAAAGAAATATAAAAGAAACAAAAAATTAATTGTACCTTGGTTAATACAAAAGTATATTTTAAACTAAAAACCCGCCAAATCAATGTAAATTAAAACAAAAATTCCATTTTTATTAATTAAGTTAAATGACCCTAAAGATGACACATTCAAAAACAAAAACACCAATAGTGGACACTTATTTGTACCAATAGTGGACATGCAAGCCTGAATATAATAATCATCAAATATATTATAAAATAAGCTTAAAATGACATAACTGAATATTATAAAATTCATTTTATTAGCATTAACTGAAATCCTTGACTAAGTATCAAAAGTTTTATAAGAATAAAATTTTAGTCATGTTCTAGTTCCTTTGATTTTGAACTTGTGGCCTTTTATAGGTGACATCTTGAAAAATCCGACCACCAATAAACATACCCCAAAAGTTGACACCTTGTTTACTATTGGAGTGTTTTATTATTGTCACAATTTTAACAGTAGGTACTTATATTGTTGAAAATAGTGTTGATAATTGCATAAACCTACGCTTAGGAGAATAGGTTTCGTTACTGCACCAAAAGTAAACCTGCGTGTCATCTTTAGGGTAATCTGACTATTTTCGGAACCAATAGTAGACACTCATGAATTTTTAGAAAAATAATATCTGAACAATTAATGAATTGTTCTAATCTTTAGAATATATAAATATCAATACAAAATATAACAAATAACAGAACAATATCTTTATAAAATTAATTAAAATCACTTGTACCGCTGCGGCGTCCTTAGCTAAACTCACAAGAAATGGCTAAAGACGTGTGACTTCGTCACATTGCTCGCAATAATTGATGCTATTTTAACTTTTTAAGCAAAAGACCGTTGTTATGGTTGTGCTATTTGATTAACAAGTGAAGCAGCTATTTTCTGGTACTAAGAATTCTGACATGCAAGTAAAAATATTCTTAATATTGAACTTAATTGTTGAAAGTGTCATCTTTTGGTACACTGTCCACCATTGGTGCTTTTTACCTTAATATACCTTATATTATATTTAATTATTTTAATCGTGGCTACAGTGGGATAGGCTATTGTGGGTTCGATTTCTACTTGGGGGTAACTATTATATTCATTTTCTCGTTTTGGTTACTAGATATGAAACGGCGTTAAGTTTCGCCACTTAACAAGTTATAGCTTTTACAGCTAGAAACTGTAAAAACAAAGAAAGACTACGCCAACATTTCGTCATCAAAGACAGTGGCAACAATAAAATGTATAAAGATTAAAGACAAGCGAAAACCGCGGAACACTCAGAAGCGGAAACAAACACTTAAATCTCAGGTTTCTCTAAGCATTTTAGAATCGTTAACTAGTCGCAAGAGCACGAACTGCGATAAAACCGAGTTTGACCTGTTAGTTGTTAGTTCAAACGAACTGCTTCAAACGGGATTGAAATAGTAGAAAGCCAAATGCGTTTAGTGTTACAAAACTTTGGCTATAATTGTTTATATTTTTCCGATATGTATGTACGAATTACATATATTTTAACATGATGGAAATTTTTCTATAAACTTAACTTTAGGCCAACTTTAGCCCGGATTTCAGCTCTTGCTGATAAAGTCCCAGATATGAAATTTATTTTTTATCTAGCAGATTGATAACAAATTTGGTTTCATATTTCATAGATAGAGATTTTTTTTAGCTTCACGCTTTATCCCGAACATAGCAGGGTAGGCAGAGGGAACTGCAGGAACCATACCAACCTAGTGTTATGACACTCCGTTACTTTAGTCCCTGCTTACTCCGTCCCCGCTTTCCGCCGTTTTTGAGGCATTGCGTGTTGAGTGGCGGAACTCAACGCCGCTCTTTGCCTTAGTTGCCAGAGCGAAGAAAATGGAAATAGAAAAATCCGTCTTCTCCGTCTGGGGATCGAACCCAGAAACCGTCGCGTTACAGGCAGACGTTGCGCCTCTGCGCCACGACTGGGTCCTCTAGATAGAGATATCCAACAGATAAACACCCGTTTCACTATCTCACTATTCATCTAGTACATATTACTAAGTACCAGCTTACCTACTATCATAAACTTTATCAGTAGCCTGTGAAATTAGACTTGAATAAACCAATTGCAAACTATGAGTAACGATCCTATCTAACTAGACATTGAACGGAATAGAATAATTTCGCTTACTTTGTCAGTTTGTTAGCGAGTTATCGATACAATGCAATACAGTGCAATACACTGTGCAGCCGATGCAGCGTAACGAGCGCAGTTCCTGTGGAAGTCGGTTTGAATGGACGCATGTTATTTTAATGTGCTTAGTTAAATATTTAATTATAATTAATGTATTTCTTGTCCATTAGTTATGTTATCGTTATATTTGAGTTTAATTAAGATATTATTTTGTTTTGAATTATTTACTCTGCATGTAAACGTGACGCTTTGTGTGTTTGTGTTTGTGAAAAAGAGTTCTGTCACTCACTCAATATCTCGAGAGGCGATATGGGAAAAGTAGTGTCTTAACACTAGGTTCCTTATTAGCAATATGCGAGATACAGCATGTACTTATAAAATTAGTGATATAAAATGAGGATTAAATGTATCAAAGTTGAGGGTTATCCTGACGTTGAGGTGTAGCGTCTGCCTGTTAACGCGACGGTTCGTGGGTTTGATTCCTACTCGGGGATGATGGATTTTTTAAATTTTTCATTTTCTTTGCGCCACCATTCAACCTTCACCATTCAACACGCAATGCCTCGAAAAAAGCGGAAACTTAGTGTTATAACACTAAGTTCCTATGATTTTTAAAGAACGTTAATTTCATTATTTAAATAAGAGAAGAATCGGTTAGGTTCGAGTTTATCATATTTTGCTGTGTTATATATACACTACCGTCCAAAAATTTGTAATCACTAATTGGGTAATTTTAAATAAAACGACTATAATATGTGTGACGACTATAAAGACTATAAAGTGTACTTCATTACACTTAAATCTTAATCAAATTACAGATCAGCATTCAGTTGAATATACTAAGGACAATTAAGACCAAAAGTTAACACTCTTCGTTAAGTTTTAGCTTCGGCAAAGTGGCCACTCTTATTCTTTATTACTTGTTTACACATTTTACTCATTTCTTTAATTAATTTATTGAAGTATTCGGAGTCCAGTGACTTCCATTCGCTCTCTAAATATTCCCACAACTGCGCTGAGCTCGATGGACACCGGTTCTTCCCTTTTCTATCAAGTACATCCCATACTAATTCAATCGGAGACAAATCTGGCGATTGCGAGCCACTTCATAATTTGCATAACTGTTTCACATCGTTTTTGCTCTAAAAACCCTTCGCATAATTATAACACACACAAACACACACACATATATATATATATATATATATATATATATATATATATATATATATATATATATATATATATATATATATATATATATATATATATATATATATATATATATATATATATATATATATATATATATATATATATATATATATATATATATATATGTATATATGTAATATAATTTAGGCTAAGACGATCGTTACACTTTGTAAATGACATGACTTCACAACAAGGCCTACAAAGATAACTTAGTAGAAGTTACCTTGTTATGTTAATATTATTTTATGTAAATTTTGTTAGAACAATAAACGACATTTAAAAGATATCATTTAAGAACAACAATTACTTTTTTCTACTTCCATTTTCTTCGCTCTGGAAACAAGGCAAAACGCGGCGTTGACTACCGCCACTCAACATGCAACGCCTCGAAAACGGTGAAAAGCGGCGACGGAGAAAGCAGAGACTAAGCAACGGAGTGTCTTAACACTAGATTCCAATAGTTCCTGCAGTTCCCTCTGCCTACCCTGCAATATGTGGGATAAAGCGTGAAGTTAAAAAAAATACTAAAATACATAAGGATTAATGTCTTGTACTAAAAATTATCTTTAAAAATAATTAACTATTTTGCTATAAGTATGTACCTCTTTAAATTAAATAAATCTCTTCCAATCTTTTTCTTTTTCTTTTTTTTTTGTCTCTCTTTTCTTTGTCTATCCTAAAACTTATCTTTGTCTATTTTATTTTTTTTAATCTTTTTTTATGTCAAAACTGAATCAGCTGTACAAATTACAAATGCATATTTCCCATTTCAACACAGTAGTACGAACATGAACTGTTATTTGAGTTAGGTCTTCATAACCCCGAGCCTAACTAGCTAATCCTACCTGTGCTATGTAGTTTTACTTTGCATTTCCATTTCAAGCTTGACACTTAAATTGGGATTTTGTAAGCAAAAAGTGTAGTTAAATCAAACTTTCACGTAATTCAGGATTTTGGTGAGAATGTTACGGTTAAAAGGATATTTTTTTTAGATCTCTCGTTCATACAATGCTATATTTCTTTTAATTTACAACTACTTACAAAACATTTGTTTAAAATTAAAAAAGTATAAAATTATTGTAGGTAGGTAGAACATATACCCATATATTCGCTAAACCATATATAAATAAAATTTAATAATTAATATATATGTAACATAGGTCTTGTACTTACATAGCGTATAAATGTAAACGCACAGACAGACGTTTATATATTTGATCTGAGGTAATAAAATTTATAATTTCCTCGGTAACTAGAGAAAACGCGGCGTTTAGTTCCGCTACACAACACGCAATATTTTGAAAGTATAAGACGTGAAATGAAGAATCCCGTCGTATCCTGATATAGTATCCCGCAGGATACTGCGTGAATCTAAAATGTTATTTTAGATTCACGCAGTATACTGCGGGAAGAAACACGTGAGTAATATGTTATATTACTCACGTGTTTCTTTCTTTCTGTGTTAAAGGCGGAAACCAGGAATGAAACAGCGGAGTGTCTTAACACAAGGTTCCTATGGTTTCTGCTGTTCTCTCTGTCTACCCTGCCATGTGCGGGATAAAACGTGAAGACAAAAAAAAACGCTGTTTTTTTCTTAACTTTATATTTTATTTGATTTGCTTTTACGTATTTTCTCTCTTTTTACAGATATGAGACGTTTATCTTCCTAGAGTATAAATCTTTATTACAATAAATCGTTTAATGGATTATCCACAAGAAGATTACACAAACATATTTGCTTTGATAACATCACATGAAGCTGATACCAAATCTTACATTAAAGATATTCGAATGTAATATTATAATCTGTTGTATCTTTTAAAGTATAATTTATATGTGTATACATTTTATTTGTAAGTAGTGAGTTCTTTCTCTGCTTTCTAGTGTAGAGTTCAGTCACTCTACATTTTATGTCTCCGTCATTTAGCGGGCACTAGTTTACAAGTATTGATAAATATAGGGCGGTTCACAAGCATCGATAAGCTAAACAAAAATAATCTTAAACTACTTCTAACATCTTAAGTCGTTTCCCACGAATTTAAAACGATCAATAATATCGCTCGTAACCTCAAAATTTTAGTGCCATTTGCGAAATTCACAGACGGAATATTATATCGTGATCTAAATTTCTTGATTATAGCGTCTTTAATACGAATTATATTACAATCCCCGAGAGTAGCAAATTTTCATAATATTATAAGTAAAAATAGAAACCTTTCTTGTAAGATGTTTATTTATCTCGACAGTAAATTCTTCTGGAAATTACACAAACAATATTTTTAATAATACTTTATCGAAGACCTCGAACATGTTTATTTTAATAAGCTTGAATTTGCCTATATTTTTATTGCTTGCGATCGAAAAATATTGAAAATAAAGATTAAAGCAACGTAGTAGAGCTTTCTTCTTACTTTCAGAGATACGATCTTTGGTAATAATGAAAACGACCCCGAAGATTATCCTCAAAGTTTTTCACCTGACTTTAACTAAGCTTTTTCATATTTAAATTACTTAATCATCATGAATTTATACTGTAATTACATATTAATGATGTAACGAATATTCGCGTTCGCGAATATTCACGTATTTTTACACATTCGTATTCACTTCATCAATCATCATTCAATAAAATAGAATTATGAACGCATTCGCGAATATCGATAACACATATTCGCATTCACATTCGTATTCACGAATGTTAAAAATGTGAAATTTGGTACATCACTAATATAAAAATACATACACAAATAAATCCTTTTGACATTTCCATTTAATGTCATTACGAGACAAAGACATCACACCGCAACTCTGTAAACTACTGCAAACTTGAATTCCGCAATAGCTCTTAATTAAATCCATCCAACCTCTTCCACCTGAATGACTAATAAACTTGACCTTTAAAACTCTCACTTGTTTCTACAATGTTATGTTTTCATCACTATTTTATGAATACTAATTGCAGTATCGTACTGTGTTGTTTACCTGTTTCTTAGAAATTAATTAAGAACTTTTTTAAGACGAGCAGTAAATTTAGCAAATATTTACAATTGAAGACCTATGACTGTACGAAAATACTAAAAAATGCCTAACCTACCAGTTCTACCTAATTCTAATAGATGTAAGCTAACAGACGAATGTTACCAAGGATTACTACTCGTCGAATTTTGAATTCCCAAAAAATATAGTAAACCAAAATGTAAGCTGTCAATCTGTGAAAAACAAGGGTTTTGTATTAAATAAACAAATATAATAATGTATTTTTATAATATTTAAATTGTTAATCGTATCCACTGAAAATAGACATAATACCTAAAGAAAACATAAAAATTTAGTAGTCAGAGAAAGAGAAGTTTCTATTTTCTTCACTCTGTCCACTGGACAGTGCGCGACGTTGCGTTTTGCCACTCACGCAACGTCACGCAATGACTCGAAAAAAGCGGAAAGCAGAGAACAGTGTGTCTTAACACTAGGTTCCTACGGTTCCAGCGGTTCCCTCTACGTACCCTGCCTTGTGCGGGATAAAGCGTGAAGTGAAAAAAAGAAAAAAGGCAAGAGGCACTAGAGGGAGGAGTTGTTCAGCACTAACATTATATAAAATATAAATACAGTCACTTTATAATCTATATATTTTTATTTAACATACATATCAATTGGAAAACAAATGAAATAAAAAACATTTACCAATCTAAATCATTCACACAACATCATTAAAACTTTGGACAGACAGACGGACGACAAATAGAAATTTCCACACGAAAACACCAAAATTGTATAGAATTGTAACTTTCCTTGTGTCAATAGAAGTAAAGAGCTTAAAATGACAACCGCACGTGCCTCACCTAAACTCCGATAAATCGTCGACCTTCAAACGTCAACTATTGCTGTAATTATTTCATTGTGTATTATTAAAGTCACGCGATGTCACTATGAGGCGGCCAAGCGTTCATTTTATCTGTCACGCATCAATGTTGTTTTTTTTGTTTTGCAAAAGAGATTTAAGTGTTCAAACACTCCGTTCTCCAATTTTTTATGTAATTTAAAGTAGTTAATTTGCTGCAGTATATATATATATATATATATATATATATATATATATATATATATATATATATATATATATATATATATATATATATATATATATATATATATATATATATATATATATATATATATATATATATATATATATATATATATATATATATATATATATATATATATATATATATATATTTAAGGTAAAAGCACCAATGGTGGACAGTGTACCTAAAGACGACACTTTCAACAATTAAGTTCAATATTTAGAATATTTTTACTTGCATGTCAGAATTCTTAGTACCAGAAAATGGTCCCTTCACCTGTTAATCAAATAGCAAAAACATAACAACGGTCTTTTGCTTAAAAAGTTAAAATAGCATCAATTATTGCGAGCAATGTGACGAAGTCACACGTCTTTAGCCATTTCTTATGAGTTTAGCTAAGGACGCCGCAGCGGTACAAGTGATTTTAATTATTTTTATAAAGATATTGTTCTGTTATTTGTTACATTTTGTATTGATATTTATATATTCTAAAGATTAGAACAATTCATTACTTGTTCAGATATTATTTTTCTAAAAAATCATGAGTGTCTACTATTGGTTCCGAAAATAGTCATATTACCCTAAAGATGACATGCAAATCTACTTTTGGTGCAGTAACGAAACCTATTCCTAAGCGTAGGTTTATGCAATTATCAACACTATTTTCAACAATATAAGTACCTACTGTTAAAATTGTGACAATATTAAAACACTCCAATAGTAAACAGGGTGTCAACTTTTGGAGTATGTATTTTGATGGTCGGATTTTTCAAGATGCCACCTATAAAAGGCCAGAAGTTCAAAATCAAAGGAACTGGAACATGACTAAAATTTTATTTTTATAAAACTTTTGATACTTAGCCAAGGATTTCAGTTAATGTTAATAAAAAGAATTTTATAATATTCAGTTATGTCATTTTAAGCTTATTTTAATATATATTTGATGATTATTATATTCAAGCTTGCGTGTCAACTAGTGGTACAAATAAGTGTCCACTATTGGTGTTTTGATTTTTGAAAGTGTCATCTTTAGGGTCATTTAACTTAATTAATAAAAATGGAATTTTTGTTTTAATTTACGTTGATTCGGTGGGTATTTAGTTTAAAATATACTTTTGTATTAACCAAGGTGCAATTAAATTGTTTGTTTCTTTTGTATTTCTTTTCCAATAAAAAAATATTTTTGTTTAAATCTTCTGTCATCCTTAAAGTGTCTACCATTGGTGCTTTTACCTTATATATATATATATATATATATATATATATATATATATATATATATATATATATATATATATATATATATATATATATATATATATATATATATATATATATATATATATATATATATATATATATATATATATATATATATATATATATATATATATATATATATATATATATATATATATATATATATATATATATATATATATATATATATATATATATATATATATATATATATATATATATATATATATATATATATATATATATATATATATTTATATATATATAAGATAGTAAAGATATGGGAAGGTACAAATCCAGAAACATGCAGCACTTTCATCTACGTCACGAGGGCGGCCTTGCATTTAATTGCTTTTTAAAATTTCATACGCTCTTGCATTCATACATGATCGAAGTGTACTGTAGATAACCAATACTCGCCCCTAAAATGCCTTACATAAGATCGTTTCGATACACACTAACTGTGCTTTTGCATCGAAAAAGCTTTTACAAGGGGTAGTATTAAAAAATCAATCCACCAATTCGCTCCGAATCAAGCAATTTACGTAAAACAAACATTTTTGGAAGGAAAATATTAGAGTTTATGTTTTAACAGCATTTTTTACGAGCATGATGTTTAAATTTGTTACAGTTATAAATAAGCAGATATTTACAATGTACATGGAAATCATTAGTATCAATTTTTAAATTATATAACAAAATTGACATCAATTTACATAATAAGTATCAGGTATAACGTATAACCTACCTTTGGCTAGGTAGATTTAAGTTTGGTTCTGTGATCCTACATTAACATACGTAGAAACATTAATTAGCCCTTAATTACCATTAAATTATTCACAGTTTATGTTTGAAACAATTACAACATTTGTATTGTAAAATTTGAGGCCCTATCCTTATCAAATAAATTATTCGTTAATTATTGACATTGCTTACATATTAACATATTATAAGAATATGTTTAACTAATACTGAATAAAATAATATGATACATAAATTAGAAATTACAAATTTATTTTATTTCTACTACGTCACGCATTTTTACTTTGAACTGCAAAGTAACCTCGATTCCCACTCGCGAATCATAGACTAAAACAATGTAGTATCGGGACGCTTAGTAATAAAAATACAGTTATACCTTTCTAAATGTATAAAGACACTTCATTTGAGTGGCGGAACTTAATGTCGAGCTTTGTCTTGTTACTGGTAGCAAGACAAAGCTCGAAGAAAATTGGCAAATTATTATGCACCATGAAAAAACGACGATTCTAACCTGCTTATACGCTGAAATACAGCCAAATAATAACTACATCAAATGAAACAAGTTACCATAAGTTACCATATTAATATTGGATATCCTCGAACCAAAAATAGTTACAAATTTCCAAAAACTCACGCCGCTGACGATTTACATACAAAGTGGAGGCATATTTCCATCGCAACTTCGCTAAAGCAGGAGGTATAGATTAATAATACTGACAACAACGTTCGTCATATGACTTGGAAGTTTTTTTTTTAAATAAATCTAAAACAAAGTTTAGGTTTGTTGGTTCGGTTCCTACTCGGAGAAGATGATTTTTCCATTTCCATTTTCTTTGCTCTTTAAACTAGGCAAAATGCCTCGATAAAGCGAAAAGCAGGAAACGGAGAGTTTTAACACTAAGTTCATACGGTTTCTGTGTTTCTCTCTATCTACCCTACTATAAGCGGGATAAAGCGTGAAGCAATAAAAAAGTAAATACAATTTAGGTAGGTAGGTAGGTTGAGCTATTATATGTGGTATTGTATGTATGCCCTAGGTAGGTATAACAGGTAATGCAAGTACACAAATTTTGATCAATCAATAACGTGGTGTAATGCCTAACCTGTAAACCTAGCTCCTAAGGTAAATCAAAATCACCTCAAAATAGCATGTTATATAATTGTGATATATACAAGTATCTTACACTGTACTGATATTCTCTCATAGTCAATTAACACATTTCTGGTAAAATTTCACATACAACAAGTTACATGTTATAAATTAGTTTCTTAAATATATATATATATATATATATATATATATATATATATATATATATATATATATATATATATATATATATATATATATATATATATATATATATATATATATATATATATATATATATATATATATATATATATATATATATATATATATATATATATATATATATATATATATATATATATATATATATATATATATATATATATATATATATATATATATATATATATATATATATATATATATATATATATATATATATATATATATATATATATATATATATATACATATTAATGCATAAAAACAGATATAAGTACAAATTATATAATTACTAAAAAAATGAGAACAATAATACAAGGCGGCCATATCGCTATCTAGCTAAGCTAAGCCACTTCACTTACTGTAATATTACTACAGGTGCAATATTGGTAAATAATGTTTACTAAATTTCCTGATACAAAATACAGCGTTGGTTTTAAGAAAGTTTGGTGGTTAACAACAAAGTGCAAAAAAAAGCATGGCTATTAAGAAACACTTATACAGCTATGCTACTTACTGTACGTCATTTATGCAGCGTCTTTTGACTTGCAAGTTAACATCTCACAGAAAGAATACACGCCATATTTCACGCAAGTTTAAGCTACAACGACATTTTGCATTCGAGTCCCGTCACCGTGTGATAAATGGCGGCGACGGTTACAGTCAGTGCCCTTCCGTCTGCCACTACAGTTCCGGGGATGAAAATATTACATGCCTATAGCATTTATGCTAAATTTATATGAGAATTTAAAAGAGTTTCGACGTTGTTTGATGAGAACGTATGGTTTAGTGGTTCGACTGCTTTCCAACGCATATCTAAATTGGGTTTCAATTACAAAATTATTGGTGTTCTTAACTTGGTAGATCATTTTATAATTAATAAAAATTTCATTAAATCAAGCTCTGTAATAATATCCCTGTCTTTTATTATTGGATTTATTCGCCAACCTAATAATAATAATTGTACAATAATTTTGACAAGATATAGCCTAAAATATTTTTAATATTATAGTAGCTTCACACTGTTTCCTGGATATTGCTAGGTAGAAAAAGACAACACTCCATTCTCTACATTCCACTCAAGTCTGAAACATCGTATATCAAGTTGTTAGAAGGGCAAGAAATTAATTCATCGAATCAAATCAAACTTACACCGCTTGCTTAGCTACATGCGAAGTAATCAGATGAACCAGTAATTTATAGTCAGGAGGCCCCGCTCTTCTATAACATTATATATTTATCGAAAAAATATGTAAAACGCAGAATCGGAAGTAAATATAAAACCCCAAATATAATAAAACAAAAAGGAATGTAAGCAAATGATAATAAAATAAATCTTTATTTAATTATAACAATGATTTTCACGATCCCAACCCGCGACCTCTGCAGCGTTCGGTTAAACGGCGCCGCAAAACCACCAACTTGTGACGCATTTTAATATAATAATAAAATATATTTTGTATCATATTGTCACTTTTGAGTCTACTTTAGTATTTCATACAATTTTGTGGTCAAAACTTTTATCCTTTTTATTGTAATGATATTTTTAATATATTTTTCTGGTTGGCTGTAGCTTGTTTTTATATACTTCTATCCGCTTTTTGACCAAATTAAGTAATAAGTGTTAAGTGGCGGAATTCAACATTGACCGAGAGAGATGTTATCTCTTATATACCTTACTTTCTCCATTATGTTCTCCATTCAACATGACATTGGAGAAGTGATTGAGCTTTGAATGTGTACCATTCAAAGCACCATGAATAAAGAGAAGAAGAAGAAAATAATTACATCATCATTATCACTTCCCTATAATATAATTTCTATATAAAATAATACAACAAGCAGTAGAGAGGAGTCACTTTGTTTTCCATATAAGGCTTAATCGATCTTGGAAATAAATATAAATTCAATTATCTCTCATTATTTTTTTTTAGCTTTACGCTTTATCCCGCTTACAGAACAGCAGGCAGAGGGAGCCACAGGAACCGTGGTGACCTATGAAGCCTAGTTTTAAGACACTCCGTACTCTGCTTTCCAACGTTTTCAAGGCATTGCGCGTTGAGTAGCGAAACTTAACGTCACGCTTTGCACGGTTGCCAGAGTTGAGAAAATGGAAATGAAAAAATCCATGTTCCCCGAGTGTCAATGGAATCAAAGCTTCGTGTTTACGCTACGCCTCTGCACCACGGCGGCCCTCGAATAGTTTATTTTCAATCAAATTTCTCATATTTAAATTTAAGCGTGGTAGTATGGAATACAATTACAATATTAACAAAATATCTACTATAAAGCATAAAAGGTCATTTTAATAACCAAAACTGAGTACATTTTTACATAATATCAGTATATAAAAAGCTTTAACTCGACAGCCGCTGTATTAAGATTCAATTAATTACAAAAGATTAATAATTTAATGCTCTTGATATTTTTGCTACGGGAATGTTTCGGGTCCTACAGCGATGCATATAAAAACTTTATACATAGTATATATATATATATATATATATATATATATATATATATATATATATATATATATATATATATATATATATATATATATATATATATATATATATATATATATATATATATATATATATATATATATATATATATATATATATATATATATATATATATATATATATATATATATTCAAACAACATAGTCTGTACTATGTATACGGAACCACAGTTTACAATAAAGTCAAGCTTCACGGATGACCGCCCAGTCGCCGAACCCTGCTTTAGTAAATTATTCAAAAAGTTGCCTAGAACTTTAATGGGAATACAATGTGATGTAGCCGAAAGTTGAAGAGTTTAAACGGTAGAGCTTTTTTCTAAATATATTATGTAAATATAAATACAAAAGTTTCGTAATACTATTTTCTTACCTTAGATTATCTTATATATTATTGAAAATGTAAAGAAATAGGGAAGTTCAGCCTTTTTAATATAGTACGCCTTTTTATGTAATCTTAAGACGTAAAGTGGTGGTTTATATACATTTATAACACTTAATACGATAATCCCCCCGTTTAATACGCCATCACTCATCCATGTGTGAAACATATTGATGAAACAGAAACCACAATAACAAGCCACGTCTATAAATTACGCGGCGTTGAGTTACGCCACCCAAATATGTTTCTATCAGCTATTTTTCTAAAAGAAAAATATTAATTTAAATTATTGCACTCATTAATATTATTTAAAAAAAACAGAACAGTATTATTGATTTCATAATCTATAAGAGGTATCAAGCACAACCAATTATTTTATAGCACAGAAGTACACTACAGGTCCGGGAATAGCAAATTATGTCTAATTAGGAATATCTCGACTCTTTGCCTTTTAAACCTTTCAATTCAACAGAATTGCCTTCAGCATAATAGCTATATTATTAGTACAAGGTTACATTCCCTTGCGGCCGTTAGTACTGGCACAATTTCTAGATAGATATGGATTCGATTTCAATTAGAGAACAAGTGGATCAATGAAGAAAGTTAGTTCCTCGTTCTAGTAAGAAGACAAAGAAAGTGGAGAACGGAGAATCTTATCACCATCTCTCTCCTACCGCGCTATAAGCGGGATACACCGTGAAACATTTTTTTACCAATCAAAATAAAAACTTACTTATAATACCTACACTTGTTACCTTGACATTATTCCACAAACTAAAGTAGGCTAAATAAACGAGGCTTAATTCACAATTCTACTAAAAATCGTAGATAATTCTAAATGCTGGCACCACTCATATTTTTTGCGGGACAGGTCAAGTGGGTACTCCCAACAAAACGAAATCTCAATTTAATTATACCGCCCGCTTACCAATGATAACTGAATTTTATACGTAAATGTCTTTTATTCTCGTGAATTTCAAAGGCAGATATTCCAGTGATACGACCAATTATAGGTTTTTATGTTAATTTTGGTTTTATCATTGAGTCGAGGCTTGTGAAGTAAATAGACTGTCTTTGTTCTCATAATGAGCATATTTATACGTTTCAGATAGGATTATTTAGAAGAATCTGATACTATCTAAAAATATCAAAACCAGAATTAGTTAGAATTGAAGCAGAGACTAAGCAAGCAAGAGAGTGTCTTAACACTATGTTTCTATGGTTCCTGCAGTTCCCTCTGCCTAAACTGGCAAGTGCGGGATAAAGCGTGAAGACATAAAAAAAGATCGACTATATGTTTTGTAATTGTGTAAGAAATTTTGTAAGAAGAGATCTTTGCATGCAACAGTCCCGATTGACATAATTATCATCTAAGACTACTCTCTTTTTATAAGAGTCACACCACGTTTTGATTACTTCAACTTGACTTTGATTTGGTGAGTTTGATTTAAGGAATTGCAGACCAGACTAATTGGTATTGATTGAAGCTTAATATTTTCAAATAGGGAGGAGCGGAAGCTTTTAAAACAAGATAACATACAATATTTACATTTTTACCTTATCATTTTGTTCTACACATGGGTATATGTTTATATATTTAATAAACAAAACTGAGCCCTTGTAACGTGATACCGCCATCTGTGAACAAAGGACACGACAGAAGGGTAGTATCAACCCTATACCCACATGTCGGTCCACCCCTCGATAGAGTGGCTAGTTTTTGGGAAATTACAAAGTACCCCGAATTATATGTGAGGCATTTTTCATACATTACACACGTATCTAAAAGATATAAAGTTGATTTTCATTAAGCAATTATTCGAAGGCTATATATTGTAATTCGACTAAATTTTCACTCTTGACCGATTTTTCTTTGAAACGTTATTTGGCTTCAAAACATTGTAGTATCAAGTGAATGGATTAACCACTTGAGTGAAACCAATCGCACGAGTAAAGTAGAACTTGAAAGCTCTACAAGAATAACATAACACGCGCATCAGCGAACTTGAGCTTTATCTTAAAAGTTCAAACCTTAGCTTTTGCTTAACAAAGGACCATGAAAGTGCATTTGCACGTTCAGCAAAATCTCCAATTTTCCATGAAAGAGCTGTTTCTAGACTCCATACTAAAAGTATGTTGTTGAAAGCTTTTAGCGATATCACATCTTGTGAATAATGTATCAATTAGCAGAATATTAGTGCAGTTAGTAAGTACCTACTTGCGTCTGCACAAGATAGTTGTGTCTCGATAATATTTATTATTTATTCAAGTATATAAAACGTTTCACATTTAATCCCGTATAAAAAGGACGAGGAGAGATCTTTTTTCCGCTTTTTACCCAGACACCAGTCACCGGAGTGCGTGTTGAATACATTCAACACGCCTGATCAATAAAATGATAATGATTTATTCCTTGTATGGGAATCGAACCCACAACTATCTCGTTCACAGTCAGCAAATTGTGCCACCACAAGTAATGTTTATACTAAATACTTAAATTAAAGGTTTTAATTTTGTTTTCAGCTTCACGCTTTGTCCCGCATATTGCAGGGTAGGTAGAAGGAACTGCAGGGACCATATGTACTAGGTACATATTGTTGTATATATCGTACATGTTAAGATACTCTGTTGCTTGGTCCCTGCTTTCTCCGTCCCCGCTTTCCGCCTTTTTCGAGGCATTGCTTGTTGAGTGGCGGAACTCAACGCCGCGTTTTGCCTAGTTTCCTGAGCGAAGATAATGGAAATAGAAAAATCCATCTTCTCCTAGTGGGAATCGAACCCTCAAACCATCGCGTTTACAGGCAGACGCTTACGCCTCTGCGCTACGACGGTAAAGGTTTTAATCTTAAAAAGAAGTTATTTATTCAAATTATACATCGATAGTAAATAAAATAAAATAAAAAAGTAAAAAAGTGTGTATATGTATTTACAGCCTAACCAAACCTATGACCGTCTCAATGAAATCAAAATCATTCAAACGTAAACTCGTAGTAGGTATATTAAGGATGTACATGTTTCATGAGAGTAAGTCAACACAATGCTATTGTATTCTAAGTGACCGGGTTATACCTTAAAGAGGTTTGTTCGTGACGCCGATACGCGGTACTAGTGATAACAGAAATAATATTATTTGTACTATATATATATATTTGTTTACTTATTTATTTTACTTATTCAGTGATAATAATTATTTTAATATTTAATATACGATAAAAATCACGGCGTTTAGTTACGCCACGACATGCAATGTCTTAAATCGTTTAAAACGGAGAAAATTTTTTTGTATTATTTTTGTCAGGTTTTTCTATATTGAGATTTTTTATGGGAAAGTTATAGTAAAAGTAGTGATTAAAGTCTCCCATAACACCGTGTACACTACAGGTGCAGCAGGTTCGTTACTGATTTTTAAGGGGGAGGTAGACGTGCTTTTGGAAGGTACGCATGTCATATCGACCTTGCGTCTCTGCTGCGAGTAGTAACTAAACCTGTGTAAATAGAACTAAGTGATAAAAAAATTCAATTATGTTTTCAAATAAACTTATACATTAAATTTATATAGCTTTTATTGACTGATGCCACACGTTAAATCATCTTAGATGAGATTTAAACCCACAACTACTGCCATGGAAATTTAAATTATGTTTTATTTCTAAATATAATATTTTAAAATTCTTCAACCAGTAACTCATTTACGACACTTATAGACATCCTAGTGGGACATAAGTTGCCCTCCTTTTGCATAATAAATACAATTGTATTATAAACAATAGATTAGATATATGTATGCAATTGCATACTATATGTAGAGCATAGTTTATAAACATTTGAAATGCTGAGAAATCATTTTGGAATTGTAAGAAATTTATACAATTAAATAAATTTATAATTAGTTATCTTTTGTATAGAAATCTTTTGTACTCGCCTAGTAGAGTACCTTATTTCGCCTAAAATATTCTTCATTCAATTCTATTAAATGGGCTCTAGAATACTTTAAAAAAATTTTAAAGACAGAAGTTTAATTTGAACAACGAAAAATCAGTAAACTGAAAGAGATAAATGTTGTGTTGCTTTTCAGTATTTCTAATAAATATTAATGGAATTACTTGTAACATGTATATATACATATATATATATATATATATATATATATATATATATATATATATATATATATATATATATATATATATATATATATATATATATATATATATATATATATATATATATATATATATATATATATATATATATATATATATATATATACATATACATATACATATACATATACATATACATATACATATACATATACATATACATATACATATACATATACATATACATATACATATACATATACATATACATATACATATACATATACATATACATATACATATACATATACATATACATATACATATACATATACATATACATATACATATACATATACATATACATATACATATACATATACATATACATATACATATACATATACATATACATATACATATACATATACATATACATATACATATACATATACATATACATATACATATACATATACATATACATATACATATACATATACATATACATATACATATACATATACATATACATATACATATACATATACATATACATATACATATACATATACATATACATATACATATACATATACATATACATATACATATACATATACATATACATATACATATACATATACATATACATATACATATACATATACATATACATATACATATATATATATATATATATATATATATATATATATATATATATATATATATATATATATATATATATATATATATATATATATATATATATATATATATATATATATATATATATATATATATATATATATATATATATATATATATATATATATATATATATATATATATATATATATATATATATTTCTAGTGTCAGTGTGTTTGTTAGTGTCAATTATAAATAATTGGTCTAATATTTTTACTTATATATGCTTATCGTACTTTAACGTTATGAGATTTATGTATATATATATATATATATATATATATATATATATATATATATATATATATATATATATATATATATATATATATATATATATATATATATAAGCTAACTATTTTTTTAATCTGTAAAGTATATTCCATACACACTAGGTGTTATCAAAACGAGCTCATTAAAATAATAATAAAACACGTCCGTAACAGTCAAAGTGATCGACTGTACCCTTTAACAAGCTATCTTAACATTTATAGTTAGCAGGAAGTGCATGTTGTCGGTATTATGTCAGACTATTTGATATAGATGCATTACTTAAACGTTTATATGCAGTTGCTTTATAATCTTGTGGGTTGGTATATCATTGTATGAATATAGTACAAACTCGATTAACCGGACTAATTCTTGTTGCGAGGCATTTGGATAGTTGAAAATTTAGATAATTTAAAGTACACATGAATAATATCAGGTTATGAGTATATACATATGTACACGTAAGTACGTAATGTTACACGTATATTTAAAACAACCAGTGCATATTATCGAAAATTAATGTTTATTTTTAAAAAAACTATTACCACAAATCTATGCAGGCACAAGTACGATTTGTAATTTCTACTGCACTGTACTTTATATATTAAAAACATTTTTTGCTCTAAGTAGAGAAAATACAATATGAAGACACTCATTCCCCACCCAATTTTGGAACACTGTCTCGCATTTTATCTCCTGGACTAAGCAAATCAAAATAGGGTATAATAAAGTAGGGTCGATCTTTTTTGTTAATAAAATTGCAAAATAAATAGAATACTTTTCTTTTTAAATTATATAATTTATGATAAGCATAGGTTTCGCATAAATCTTATTTAAATTTGAATCTTTCGTAAGAAAATGTTGTTATTTTAATAAATATAAAATCATCAATTATCAGACCAACAGACAATAATCTGATAAGTATTTTTTTTTTGTTATCATAAACTTACCGACTTAGTAAAAAAAGGTAATTTTTAAATTTTCGAAATTTATTTTTTTAACGTTTTATTATTATCATACGAGCAGACTGTCAGTCACCTGTGGAAAAATTGTAAATTTAAATGTATTTTAAAAAAGTATAAAAAAGAAGGAAAGCTCCTAATGTTGTAAATGTTGATACTAAAGTAACACAACTGAGTTACTAAAACATAAATTGTAGCGCAATTACTTCACTCTCCACACTCACAATACGTTTATAAACCTGGAGCGCGGACACTACATGTATAAAGCGGGGATGAGTGTCTTAACACTAGGTTCCTACGGTCCTGCGGTTAATTCTGCTTACCCTGCTATGTTCAGGATAAAAAGTCTGAAGCTATAAAAAAAATAAAAAAAGCGAGACAAACCTTCACTAATTTGAGTAAAAAATAGAAAACGGAGAGATGTGATTCTTTTATTCTCTCTATTTACTCCACTATGGTAAAAACGTAAAGCTAATACATACAAAGAAACGCTTAAACATATATTTATAGCACCACTATTATTGGTAGCCGGCGCCGCATTCGCAATAATACTTCCTACATATATATATGTATATGTTATGTGGCTTGCATTTACTTACAAATATAGATTAATAATAGCGTCGACGTGCTTCCTGTTACGATCGTAAGATAGCTCGTTGGTTATGGAACGTTTTGATATATGCCAATGGTATATAAGTTAGATAGGCTGTTAGGATATTATCATTGAGTTCTGTATTCGATTTCTATATGGGGAATTTTGTATAATATATTTTTTGCTTATATATTAAATAGACGGTTGAAAACAAATATTGGTGTTTAAAAAACATATAAAATATTAAGCTAATGGAATTTATTAAAATTTGGTTTACATTTTTTTATGAACTCATGGAGTTCATTTATAGGAAGTCGCAAACAAAAGTAACATCGCCTGCTTTCAAAGGATACAAAATAATATACTACGAAATATTGCAAGCCCAAACTTGCCGTGGTTCACCAAAAATGACGAAATATACGATTATTTAAATCCCAACAGTATTCTCTGATATTGATCGTTCGAACGCCAGTTCGTGGTCAGAAGGCTAAAACGAAACCACGTGCTCTAAGTGGACACTGAGGCATTTTTTATAGCTTCACGTTTTTATCCTGTACGTGGCAGGGTAGGCAGAGGGAACTGCAGGAACCATAGGAACCTAGTGATAAGACATTCCGTTTTTCCCCGCTTTCCGCCTTTTTCATGGCATTGCGTGTTAAATGGCAGAACTCAACGCTTCGCTTTGTCTAGTTGCCAATGCGAACATAATGGAAACAGAGTAATCCATTCTCCACTAATAGTAATTGAACCCACAAACCACAGTCACGTGTTCAGACAGACATTGAACCTCTGCGCTACAACGGTCATTTCATCACACCATATTTAATGATAGTCTTTATATAGATTGCTAGCAGATAAATACGAGAAAAAAATAATTCTGTCTTCTGACTGACCGAATATTGGCAGATCAAATAGAGAAGGTGATGTAATAGCTAAGTAATATTATGTCATAAATATATTAAGACTAATTTAAACAGTCGTTAGTTTCAGTTCATACTCAGTATTTAATTGTTAAAATATAATGCTATTTACTTCTTCTTTTTCACTTTATTTATAACGTTTCAAGAGAGCCAGTTGAGCACAATTCACTTCGTCAATGTTATATTTACGTTGACTGAAGAATACACAAAGGATATACAATGTTATTTTCATTACAAAACAAAAATTTATAAAGGATTTGAATTCCATCTTTATAACAGAACCACTAAACCACTAGGCTTTAAAGAAATTTGTCTCACAAAAATTGGCTTCTTAGTAAAAATGTTTGCTTTGTGAAACGTGTTTTATCACAATCTTCTGTAAAATTTATCTCATTAACTTTGAGCTGAAGACTGTAGCTTCATTAATTAATATTAATACCTTGTAAAGAAATCATCTCTTTTGTTTTAAATTTAAGTAGTTACACGGGTAAGTTTTTCAAGTTATTATTAGAGGTAATTTTAAGTAGATTTTGAACTGGCTCTGAAAATACAGAAGTTAGGTAGGATAGATATAGATATATATAGATATATATGTATATATATATATATATATATATATATATATATATATATATATATATATATATATATATATATATATATATATATATATATATATATATATATATATATATATATATATATATATATATATATATATATATATATATATATATATATATATATATATATATATATATATATATATATATATATACATATACATATATATAAGGTAATGATTATATTAATATTTTTTAAGTTTTTGAGGACCGTCGTGGCGCAGAGGCGCAACGTCTACCTGTAACGCGGCTAACGCGACGGTTTCTGGGTTCGATCCCCAGTCGGGGAAGATGGATTTTTCTATTTCCATTTTCTTCGCTCTGGCAATTAAGGCAAAGCGCGGCGTTGAGTTCCGCCACTCAACACGCAATGCCTCGAAAACGGCGGAAAGTGGGGACGGAGTAAGCAGGGACTAAGTAACGGAGTGACTTAACACTAGGTTCTAATAGTTCCTGCAGTTCCCTCTGCCTACCCTGCCATGTGCGGGATAAAGCGTGAAGCTAATATTTTTTTACTTTCCCAATTCCAAGAGACGAATCTCTGCGTTGTGTCTCGCCGCTTAACATGAAATTTCACATGCAAACAAAAAAACGGAGAACGGAGAATCTTAACACTCTCTGCCTACCTAACACTGAGCACTAAGCTTGAACATACAAAACAGTATACGTTAAAACATCAAGTAAGTTGTCAAGTATGACTTTACACATGGCCGAGAGTTAGTAATATATACCGACTGAATTGTATGCATTTGCAGTGTAATTATACAGCTATTTAAATGTGCATGCTATTATTGTTACGTGAATCAACGTATTCCTAGTATTAAGATAAATACGTTGCTATATAAAGAATAATATTTATGTTTTTTTTAGTTTTTTATGTTAAAGCGATGTTCATAGGTTCGATTCCTACAAAAAATATTAATAGATACGATGACTTTGTTCTTAAAAATTAAACTAAGAAAAAATCGTATTGAAATTGATTTAAGCACAGTAGTTGCTTTCACCCGACATGTATAATATAAAATAGAACATTACGGTACCTGTATAGTAAATATATAGAAAAAAAGACTAGAACAGTATTTGTTACATAACTTGAAAAGCAAACAACTATTCCAATTTGGAGCGTTCAACAAGCGACCTAACCTGATCTTAATATTCAACGAACGTACCTTAAATATCTCTTGGAGACTATTTAAAAATATCTGAAACTCGAACAAAATTAAAATAAAACAACTGACGTCTATCTCTTATTCCATAGGGCTACTTTCTAAGTATTAAGTAATGGGGTGGTTTAGAATCCTACCCTCGATCCTGCATAATTAAATAGGATAAATGCACCGTGACATCTCTCTAACACGGTTAAGGGTTCTACAGCTTACATGGATATTAGAATTAGAAATAACATTTGTATTGGTATTTTGCCATAACGGTGATAAAATTACTATTTACAATACCATAATTTAAATTAAATATTAAGTACGCAATGCTCTTGGGATTAAGTTGTTAATGTTAATATGTAGGTATAACAATGTGGGCGTAGTATTATTATAAAATTAGTAATTTAGTAGGCTGGGATCAATTTTTTTTTGATACATCTGCACAAAAATTTGAAACTATATTAATTTTATATTACCGATGCCCCCTCTATATGGTTCAACTACTTTATTTTTAAATACAAGTAATATTGAGGTAATGAGCGATTTTTAACATTTTAAGAACTACTTCTTTAACATTTTTAATATATTTTTAATAAATAATAAATAAATAACATCATATGAAATAGAGCCATATATAACAGGGTAGTTGGAAACGCAGTGTTTAAGATATTAGCTGCTTATAACGGTAAATTTTAATAAAGCCCTAATATAAAGGTAAAATAAAAGGTGAAATATATTACTAAAGTATACAAAGTAATGAAAGCTCTATAGCCCTTTAATACTAAGTACAGCGTAAAATGATTCCTTTTGAAAAGCATATTAATGACCTGTCAATATTTCTTGCGGAGCTTTCAAGTATCAAACGATATTCATTATGTAGAGTCTATCATAATTAATAGCTAAGCGAAATAGTTCAAAAGCAGCTATATACATATATATAGCTGCAGATATATATACAAAATTACATTGTACTAGAAATTTTAGGGGTTCGAATCTTACTCGAGGGAATATTTACGTTCATATTAGAGCAAGTTCGTATAGGGCTTTACAATAAGAGGGGAAACTTGTAGGGTATAAGGCACATATAGAAAAATTCATTGATATTTGTCTTTTTATATGAGATTTGTTAAAAGCTTAAAAACAGTACTTATAAAAAAAATAACAAAATGTTTTAAAACAAAACCAAAGCTAACACAAACAGAGTAATAAATTCTATCTTTGAAGTAAAGCAAGGCAAAAGGGTGAACCACATCCAAATATATCTTCTAAATACTTTCACAGCATTTTCATACTAATTTTTATCATCACTTTTCATTTCACTAAATTCACTGAGTAAGAAATATTTTATAAGCAAAGCTTAGCATTTGTTCTTCTCTTGGTCGTTAAGGAGATGGTTGGATTTATTACAGGAGGCATTTTGCGGATCTACCTTTACTCCACGACAAATTTAAATATTTAATGTAAATTATGTCGTAATTATATATTTTAGCACACATTTTGGCATAAAATGATAAGAAAGCCTAGTTATATAAAGTTATATATTTTAACTTTACCCTATGTATTGCATATAACAGAGTAACTTGTGTTTAGACGCTCAGTTAGCCAGTGATGGAAATCAAATCCGCGCAATCAATTGTTTTTTAACAAGTGAGAGAATTAATTAAATTTATTTATTATGAAAGTTAATATATTTAAGCTGCAATTAAATTTTTAACTTTACAGAGGAATCGCAGCAACTGTGGGAACGTAGTGATGAGATATTCCGTTCTCTGCTTTCTACCATTTTCGAAGAAATGCATGTTGCCGCGTTTATCTATGTGCCAGAACAAAGGAAATGAAAATAAAAATAAAAACTCCAACCTTACCGAATGGGAATCGAACCCACAAACCATTGCGTTAACAGACAGTCAAGATTTTACTTGAAAATATCTTAAGCTTTATAAATTAGACAGAGGTGACTGTTAAACTCAAATGCATAATGTCATTTCTACATTTTGTAGACATCCTATCATACATCCGCACTATTCGGTACTAGCATATGCTAGGTTCAATAACAGCTTAATACTGCTCTTCTCGTTATCTGACACATTAGGCGTCTGGATTGGTAGTCATTACTATATAGCCATATGTCTTCATAGCTATAGAATATGGACTAATGTGATAATATGCTACCGTAGCACGTGCTTGATTGAGCCTATCGGCTTTAGAGGGTTCAAATCCTACCCAGAAAAAGATAATTTATAAGTATTTCCTAATTTTCCAGTTTAGTTTTGAAAAGTTATATAAATATAAAGGATATTTATCTTGTCAGGTTTCTTTTCTTGATTGGCAAGAACATATTGTCATTAAATGATTTAGGAGAATTTAAATTAATAATTATCAAATTATCTACTAAAGAGAGAAAGAAATAAAGAGAGAAGGAGAGAGAAGTGGATGTAGAGACAGCTAAAACATAGCATATATATAAATTATTATTAGTATAACCTAATAAATGAAACCTTTACATTTAAGCATAACACTCAACATCCTCGAGTATTATCTGTGAGCGGCTAATGCCTCTATTCACCGTACAAGACGCCTTGCGGCAATCGAGTGGCCGTTAACACCTATTTTCCTTAGACATTATGCTCAGAATTCAAATTTGTGTAACTAAGTGGTGATTTCAATGAAAGAGTATATAAATATAGATTCTGTGAGGCTTTTGAGGTTTACCTAAAATAGCGTTGAGTAAAATAAACCTGGAAAGATTTATACTATGTAATTATTGTTAGAGAATTGAATTTTAATATAATTTTGGTCTGTATATAGTTCAGAGTTCAAAAGACGAAAACGGCCTTTAAGCTATTTTTATACTTAGCTATCGTTATTTTTTAGATACAATTTCAATATAATCACATTTGAGCACACGCTTTCCTAGATCGTCGAAAATACTCTCTAAGCAATTGCACTTTACTATAGCGTTTTTCACAAAGTTAATGTGTAAATAGACATATATAAAATATTTTCATAACTTTTAAAGAAATATGTATATATTTAATTCAAATTCTGCAAATTAATGTTCTTAATATTTTCCTGCCATTTTTACTTGGTATCTTCGTATATAAATTAAAGCCCCACTTGAATTTGCTTAAATTCTAATGCATGCATGTAAAGTGTCGTATTTCTACGCTGCACATGTCGTATCAAAATGAGAAAATTAAAATAATTCGTTAGCAACTTGTTTTCCTTCTTTTATTATTTTGGCACTAGTGAATGTTCAGATTTTCAATACACAACATTTTTTTTAGTTATGAATACTTCAAGAACAAGCGAGAACAATAAATAAGTAATTTTCTTCAAATAAAATATACTTCAGTACAAGACTTTCAGAAGTTTGTAGTCAGTTTCTGAGGAAAACTAAATTAATGTTTCTCAACGTAGAAGACATTTATAAATATATTTTATAAAATGCAAAATGCAGTTACTATATTGTATATTATATTCTTGTAATGACATTACGTATTTGCATTCACCAGCCACTTCTGCCTAATTTAAAATAAAACTATAGTTCAACATTTCTAAGTCAATTCTTGACCTGCCTGTAAACACAACGATTTGTGCGTATGATTTCCACTCGGGAAGGTTGAATTTTCTTTCAGTGTCTTAACACGAGGTTTCCACGTCCCCGATTGTCATAACTTTGTCGCTTTCATGGTCACTAATATCTAAGAACCTCTTAAATATACATTCCTAATATATACTTTCAAATTACAATCAACAACGACAGCCTAAATAATCTAAACCTCTTCACAATTCAATGTAAATTATTAGTACAATAAACTTAAACAAGGTGTAAACACTGTTCCGTATATAACATCAGTACTGACTACTGAGTACTGAAAGCTGAACATATTTAGAGTTCCGTATCTCGTCACAAGTTCGCTGGCGCGGTAATCCCACTAGTTGCAACTGTAAGGAATTTCAATTGTCTCTCAAGAGTACGGTCGTTAAGTTGCATACTTGTATTAGGAGATGTACGTGTTTATGCATCACAGATAATCTATTTTAAGTGGTAGTTGTTCTTTAATTTAATCTTACTTTGGGTGATGCTGATATATATCGGTTTTTATACGTAATTTACTAGTTTATATAAGCGTTAATGTCCAGTAAGTATAGAAAAACACTTCAAGAAAACAGAGGCGTCTGCCTGTAACGCAACGGTTTCTGGGTTCGATCCCCAGTCGGAGAAGATGGATTTTTCTATTTCCATTTTCTTCGCTCTGGCAAACTAGGCAAAGCGTGGCGTTGAGTTCCGCCACTCAACACGCAATGCCTCGAAAAATGCGGAAACCAGGGACGGAGAAAGCAGGGACTAAGCAACGGAGTGTCTTAACACTAGGTTCCCACAGTCCCTGCAGTTCCCTCTGCCTACCCATGCCATGTGCGGGATAAAGCGTGAAGCTAAAAAAAAATAACAATTTGGACCTAGCGCGATTTGAACCCGCGTCTTATGGACCCGTGTAAGCATTCTGACCACTAAGCCATGCGATCTTTATCACGTTACGTAAAAACTTTTATATGGTTTTTACAATTTACAACGAAGTTATTAAAGTAAGTAATTGTGATAAATGACCGCCACCAAACGCTATACGTACGTAAAGTGAGGGACGGAGTGTGAATTGACTATTTTTTTAATGTAATGAGTGTATAAATATCTTAAATATAACTAGAGAAGAAACTAAAAACAAAATTCATATACTATTGTTGTAATATAGGAAATCAAAATACATATTTACAAATAAATCATATATATACGGAATTGAACCTACGACTAGTAAGAAGCATTTTCATTCATTTATAATAATTATTATCAAACAATAATGAAACCTTAGTTAAACAGGTACTCAAGTACCAATATTTGAAAGATTATACCGCATTAAGCTCCTTCAACTTGCACGTTAAACTGTCGACTTTCCTCTGACATACTTACTTAGTGCCCATTTTTGGTGTAATATGAGAGAAAGTTGTCGCACTATATGTGTATATATATCGTATCTACAGTATATATAGTACTGATATGTTTAAGATAACTGTCAGAAACTATGTCAGAAGACTATGTCAATAACACAAGGTAACATATAGCTAAAGCAAGAAGCGATTTTTTGTAGCTTCACGCTGTAGGATACGCGTAAAAGGATAGGCAGAGAGAAGCGCAGGAAATGTGAGAACCCAGTGTTAAGACACTCCGTTTCCTAATCTTAATCCTTCCCGAATGGGAATCGAACCTACAGACCACCACGCGCCACGGCAGTTCTCATTTTTGTGTTCGATAAGTGCTCTTCGAAACTGTAAGAACTAAGAAGTACCTACTATTTAAGAAGTATTATTACATTGAATAGTTAATAATTTAAGAAGTATTATTAAATTTAATAAAGAAGAATTTAAGAAGTTCTACTAAATTTAATAATTAATAATCACCTACCACGTCAGTATAGCAAAACTGGAATTTACTACATCAATCACGATGGTAGTTATTTCAAATTAATTATAGGGAATATTTATAAAACTTCTTCTCTGAACGTTCTATTTATAAATAGGTAACCTAATGAATGAAATACTTAAAACAAACGATTCGATAATCTTCTTAATCAACAAGTACTTGTGGCTGATGAAACTCAGTTGTCTGTCTTAACGAAATTAGTTTAGTATACACAAACATTTTTCCATATGACCACTATAGTACAGTGAGGGCGTGTGTATTTAGGACAATGGTACTAAGGTCAAATTTAATGCAATAAAATTGAATAAGTAAACTTCAAGGAATATTTATATTTCCAATATAGAGTTTTCTGGTATCTTATTATATATAACTTAAATAAATTGTTTTTAAGGATAAATATAAATATGTAAAATGTACAGCCACACATTTCCAGTATATGCGATCGAAGCAGATAACTCAAGTGCATAACGCTTAGTATTAAATTATGCAAACAAGAAACTAAGTGTCGCCGAGTTAAATCTGAAATTCTAAGACCTACTTAGCTAAACCTAATATATGTATGGGAAGTGTGATTTCTAGTGGCTTATAATCAAATATTTCAGCTTTTTTACATAGCGTGGCCGACAGAGAGAATATTTTGACAATCCCTTCTTCACTCTCCATCCGATATCGAGATACTGTCTTTTTAATAAATATTGTGAGAAATAAAAATTAGTCATATTTATAATATATACCTATTATATATGTTATCTTAGAAAAATGTAACAAAATTATTATATAAGTCGTTATTGAGAACGGATAATAGTCGAGATTATTGAGCATTGTTTAAGTAATAATATAAAATAAAGTTAGTTTTTGAAATAACCTTATGTTATCCATATCGAGAAAAGCTGTCATTCCCTATTAGGGTGTGAAAACAAAAAATAATTTTAAACATATTCATAACTACAAAAGCTTAATTTACAAATACAAATAAATAAAATCATATATTTATCAGTTGAAGTTTAGTTATCGAACTCTAAATTTTACTGAGAGTTCGTATGCAATTTTAGATAAAAGCTACTATACACAAAGTTTTAGCCAATTTTTTAGAATTAATATACATTTAGTTCAACAGACCGTATTTTAATTCGCTGTAAAGTAAATATATGATGTAATGTTTTACATAGAAAACATTATTATGTACTAATAAAACTGCTTATTTATAAGAAAATTAGAAAGTGTAGTATTTTTTGAAACCTTAATATTTTTACCACTTAAATCACATGCGGGCGTGGTATTTAAATAATAATCAGTTCTCAATAAAGAGTGACATATAATTAACTACTCGACATCTCTAGGTGATATCTCAAATTGTCTCGCAGCAATTATAAGTTACTTTAAAGGAAGTTACTAAAATTTGAATTTGAAATTAGATCACAAGAAATAATGTTTTTTATATTTTGTGTGTATATAGTTTGTTGTGAATTAGTTACTAAAAAAAATCATAAATTGAATTGTAGTGTAGAGGCGCAGCGTGTATTCTAACTTGGGGAAGATAGATTTTTCAACTACGAAAGCGCAGCGTTGAGTTCCGCCACTCAACATGCAATGCCTCCAAAAGGAGATAGGCGAAAAACGTATTTAAACTTGGTTCCCACCTGCGGTCCTTCTGGTTATCCTGCAGTGAGCGGGAATAAATGCGTCAAAATAAAGAACTATAATGGAAATGTAATTTGAACTGCAAAAGCACTGTCCTAAAATAATTAAAGTATATAAAAGTGCTAATAAGATCATTTGTAATTGGATTTCATGTAGATATGTATGGCTATCTTTACATTATTAAACAAATATTAAGTAAACTTTTTACTTATTTAATTTTATTTAGCCTCGGTTTTAAATGTCTTTTCTGTTGTTATTAGTAAAATACAAAAAGAAAATCGTAAAAATATATCCGTTTTTTTTTTTCACCTAACTTTAATTCCAACTCCTTTGCTGTGTCGCTGTGTCACTTAGTGGTGTGTCAACAGGCTATGGCAGGCAGGTCGTCTCACACATTGCCCTAAATTCTTACTAAGCGTAGAATTTTAAATAACAACATACTACCTTCTATGCATAACTTGGTCTACCTTATGAGCTAGCATACGAGGTGTGTTCAAAAAGTATCGCGAATTTTGAATTTTCGCGGGTTACGTATATTCGAATTTCAATTTTTTTGTGGCGTTATGTTGGTACTCATGTCTCTCACTTATGCCGACAACCTCGGCCATTTTGAATGTTCACTTAATTGTTGACAGCTGCTTTGCTTGCACGTGTTTTGGATCGTCTTCGATTTTTACCCATTCAAAAAAATGGATCAAAGAACGTGTATCAAATTTTGTGTGAAAAACGAAATTAAGTGCGCGGATGCATTCCGAATGTTGACTGTGGCATACGGAGAAGCTACCTTGGACCGAAGCAACGTTTATCGGTGGTACAAAATGTTCTCAGAAGGCCGAGAAGATGTGAACGACGAAGAGCGTGCCGGACGCCCGAGCACTTCAACAACAGACGAAAAAATTAATGAAGTGGAGAAAATGGTATTGGCCAATCGTCGAATCACCATTAGAGAAGTTGCTTAGGACCTAGACATATCGATTGGCTCGTGCCATTCGATTTTTATCAATGATTTGGGCATGAGACGGGTCGCCGCGAAATTCGTACCAAAATTGCTCAATTGCGACCAAAAACAGCATCGCATGAACATTGCTAATGAGATGTTGGACTCTGTCCGCGACGACCCAAATTTGCTCCAGAGGGTCATAACTGGTGACGAATCGTGGGTTTATGGTTATGACGTGGAAACCAAAGCTCAATCATCTCAATGGAAGCTGCCGCACGAACCAAGACCGAAAAAAGCGCGCCAAGTTCGGTCGAATGTGAAAGTTTTGCTGACAGTTTTCTTCGATTGCAGGGGCGTGGTGCATCATGAGTTCTTGCCACAGGGTAGAACGGTCAATAAGGTTTATTACCTGCAAGTTATGCGCAATTTGCGCGAAGCAATCCGCCAGAAACGCCCGGTTTTGTGGAAGAACAAAAATTGGCTTTTGCACCACGATAACGCCCCTGCTCACACATCGTTGCTTGTGCGCGACTTTTTGGCCAAAAACAACACACTAATGATGCCGCAGCCACCGTATTCCCCAGATCTGGCCCCCTGTGACTTTTTCTTGTTCCCTAACCTGAAGAGGCCCATGAAAGGACGACGTTATGCTACACTTGACGAGATAAAGACGGCATCGAAGGAGGAGCTGAACAAGATAAAAAAAAATGATTTTTTGAAGTGCTTCGAAGATTGGAAAAACCGTTGGCACAAGTGTATAATATCTCATGGGGATTACTTTGAAGGGGACAAAATAGATATTCATGAATAAATAAATAATTTTTGAAAAAACACAAAATTCGCGATACTTTTTGAACACACCTCGTATATACGAAATATTGTTTTTTACATATATACATTTATACATAGCGTTTTTCGTATCTAGGAGTCAGAGAGACTTTCACCTGATCCATTGTAGTTACCCTCTTCATACATGCTCTCCGGGGAGTACTCGTGCTATTTACGTGACCTTCCTCCAGTATCTTCGATACTGTGTTTTAGGAAGTCAACCGAGAACCCCTTACCTCGCTTACCACTCACTTTTGCTTCATGTATCTTTTTACCATTTTTTCATTACTCACTTTTTACTACTCAAACCATCTGAGCACGTTCTTCTTCGTTCTCACTGACATCCTCGCTGGTACATTGGTACATTGCTAGTAAAGCTCTTCTTTGGCTATTTTAATGGAAACGTTGTTTTGCAAAAGCTTCACCTAATCTGCATTTAAACATCAAAAACTGGGCTTTCAAGCTCACCAAAGAATATATTAAAGCAAAAAAATCTATAAAAAAAGTTAATCAGAAACAAATTTCTATTAATTTATTCTGCTTTATTAATACTTTGGCCGCTTACATCGCCATAGTAAAACAGTTTATATAAATTTTGATCAATATTTGAAAAAATAAAGGCCTCTGCGAACCTCTAAGGGCCAAACCGTCCGAAGTTACATTAAAAATGTAAACGAATCAGGCAAAGGCTTAGAGGAATAAGTAATTGTGGTTTTAAAAAAATATGTAAACTAGAATGAGAAATGAGCTCCTTTTTTAGGGTTACTTGTTTTAAAAGCTTCTTAAGATACAACAGCAATAAAGCTTTTGTTATAAAAATCGTATGAATATTGCATTACGAGAAGTGTGCAAAAAGTATTTGTTATCTTTTTTTTTCCATTATTTTTGTAGATCTAGATATGAAGCTACCTTCCTAGCGGAACTCAACGCCGCATTTTTTAATTTGAATTACGTAATTATAGCGAAATATTCATAATAGCTCAATCGCAACAAGATATTTTCTCTGTTAAATCATTAAGGATTATATTTAAACAGATTATACTATAATTCAATTAAGTACGTGAATCATAAAGTAACATATAATAAATAAAGCTGCATCAATAGCCTCTAAAAGCTTAACTTAAGCAATTAGCTTAATAATGTTTTTACTAAATAATGATATCTTCTTCTTCTTCTTCTTAGCGTATGTCCCGTCTCGTGCCGGGGTCCGCCTTCCGTATCTTCGTCTTCCACTTCGCTCTGTCCTGGACGTCTTTTTCTTCGAGCTCGCAGTTTGCCATGTCATTCTTTACGACACTCATCCACCGTAGTTTGGGCCTGCCCCTTCGCCGTTGTCCGGGTATATTAAGATTGAGTGTCGTATTGCCAATGTACTCAGGTGGTCTCCTTTTTATATGTCCATACCATCGCAGCCTGTTTTCCTGCATCTTGTCGGCGACATCGCGTACTCCAAGGCTACCGCGCACGTACTCGTTGCGGATCTTATCGAGCCTGGTTACTCCGCACATCCACCGCAACATTTTCATTTCGGCGACTTGGATGGTACTAACATGCCTTTTCGTTACGGCCCAAGACTCGCTTCCATAAGTCAGGACTGGTCTTATGACTGACTTATAGATTACCCCTTTTAGCTTAATGGGCATTCGACTGTCGCAAGTGACTCCAGAGAGCTCGCGCCACTTGAGCCAGGCGGCTGATATTCGATGCTGTATGTTGTTTTCCAAGTTTCCGGATTTGTCAATCATGCTACCCAGGTATTTGTACTCTTCACACTGTTGGACTACTTGTCCATCAACCACTATAGGATCAGTGTGGGGGGATAGACACATTGCACTCCATATATTGGGTCTTCGCAACACTAAGCACTAGGCCACCTGTCTGCAGCTGCCTCTTCCATGCCTCCAGGGCGTCTTCCAAAGCTTTCCGAGTTGTTGTACAGATTGCCACATCATCCGCATAAATAAAAGTCCATGGAGCTTTCTGTTGAGCATCCTCTGTGAGTGTATCCAGCACGAGACTGAACAAGAAAGGACTCAAAACCGAGCCTTGATGAACCCCTTCTGTGACAGGGATAGACTTAGTCACTCCTACAGTTGTTCTGATAAAGGACCGAGCATTTTTGTACATATCAGCAATAACTGTGACGTATGCTTCAGGGACATTTCTTGTCCTGAGACTCCACCATATGGTACTTCGTGGCACACGATCAAAGGCTTTTTCCATGTCCAAAAATGCTATATATAGGGGTTCTTTCTTAGCTCGATACTCTTACTAAATAATGATATAAAATATTTAATAATATTTTTTGAAGTAAGTTTTTTTTTAAACCAAATCTACTTTATTTACTCAGATTTTATATCAAGAAGGTTTGATTCAATTAAAACAAAAATCAAGGCATTTCTTACTAAAGAAATTGTAAATTAAGCGGAATATCTAAAAGAAATAATCATCTAAATATAGAAAATATTGCAAGAAAGCTGTACAAAGAATCGAGTTAAGCCACAATTGCTCTTGGTAGTTAATTAAAAATACACTATTAGATTTAAAAATCTCTTGAACTCTTGCAACGAGTAAATCTTGTGACAACTCGCATGAATAAGTCAGCTGAAAGCTCATGGAAGAGCCTAGAGAACTACCTTCCATTAACAGCTTAGGTTAGCTAAGATACTTTGTCGTGCTACGCTACTTGAGCTATCTATACGTACAGTGCAATACCGTATAGTAGTGTACAGTACGTTTATAAGTTTCTATTTAAAATTTACATTATTTACGCTTAAGTTCAGTATATGAAAATTTATGCTAAGTAAGTTTCACCACAATTTTCCTCTAAATAATTAATTATATATAATCAAAATCGAACCTAGGATATCTTCTTTTGGCTTCAGTTATATTAATAATACACTACTTAAATTCTATTGTAGTTCCAAGTTCTTGAAGCAAATTACACATAAATCTATAGAAAACCACTTACATCAGTTCATAATCTTACAATGTTGTATTTGTAACTTGACATTTGCTTCGTACACTTTTACGATAGGCGAAAACGACTTTTGTTTATTTTAAGTACTTGGAAAGGTTGTTTCAAAATTTTATAGTCTTTAAAAAATTTCATATTTTCATTTATATTCATTTAAAATAGTTGAAGTCTTGTAGCGCAGTGATACATCTACTGACTGTAAAGACGGTTGCAGTGGTTTTGAATTTCACACGAAGTTAATAATTTTTGAAAGAAAAAATAATATAAAACTTAAAAGTATAAATATATTCCAATGGAAAATTTAAGAAACTACAAAATTATTGTAGGTATATTATAAAAAAGTATGTATATATAATATAATAAGAGGTATAATAGATAATTTACATTCCTCATTATAACCAATTCTTAAAGAGAAAGTTATCCTTCACAAGCTCTCATTATCCCAATTTTCAGCAGCACTGTTATGCCTAACTTACATATATAATTACATATATAGCCTTATATTCAAGTTGTATGGCACGCTGTGCATATATGTTTAGCTGTTGGCTGTTAGATGGTGGATTTCAAGGGGACCGCATACACCGGCGATGGCATGTAGGTCACGAGTGAATTATTATAATTTTGCATAGTCTTACTTAATGTATAACATTTTTTATTAGTTTTTTTTTAATATAAATTTTGACATACTTATATTCTGTGTTGAATGATAAATTTTAAATTTCTTTACATAGCATGATCATAACAAAGCCTTGTATCGATATGCCTTTTCTTCGGTGTTATAGTAATAAATGTAGGCGATTTAACGCTGATTCTCGCTTATACTAAAATAGGCAGAGACAATTTAATGTTAAAACACTCCGTTCTCCGCTTTCGTCCCGCACTCCAGTAACTACTTGTTGAATAGCGAAACATTTTGTTCTTAGCAAAGCTTTGATATGAAAATAAATAATTTCGCCAAACGAGAATTGAACCCATATACCTATTATAAAGCTCTACGTTTCATGTATATTTCAAAATGTTTTTTAAAGTAAGCTATATATAATAATAACTTACTTTTCCGTACTCTATGTGAAGTAGGATGTATGTATCATTAACAATAACTTGGGCATGTATGTTGTTGGACTTAACAAAAAGTTTTGTAAGAGGCTTAGTTTGTCTTGTTAAAAATTATTCTTTTGTACAACACAGGTCGACTGGTAACTCTACTTTGTTATGACATTGTTTCCTTTTTATGTTGTTTATTTATGGATTTGTTTTTATTTATTACTTTTAAAAAAGACGGAGAAGTACTCTGTTTTTCGTTTCTATCTGAATTACATATTATTGAGGATCGTTGTGGCGCAGGTGTAGCGTACTAACCCACAAACCGTCGCGTATGGGTTCAAATTCCACTAGGGGAAGATGAGTTTTTTCATTTACATTTTATTCGCTCTGGCAACTTATCATGTAATGCTTCAAAAATGCGTGTAACGGAGGACGGAGTGTCTTAACATTAGGTTCCTACGGTTGCTGCGGTTCTCTCTGCCTACCGTGCTATGGTCGAGATAAAACGTGATCCTAAAAAAATCATACTATATAGTGAATGGCGGAAATTAACGCCGCACTTTATATTATAATTTCTATGAAGGTATCAGGAAAACAGAATCCTCATTATACAATGCAGATTTCAAATGACTTTCGGCAGACGGCCAAAATTGAATTGAAACGTCACCGCATTTATTGTAGGCTCGACTCGAATTCGACTTGTAATAAACTTTAGGCACAGAAACAGTGAGCTTAAGTTATATTTCTATGTTTTCATTTAAAAAGTTTCATTCTTGAAATAAATATGTTTAAACATTTTTTCAGCAATATTTCATTAGTGCCTATTCATAAAGTATAATTCTATAAAAAACTAACATAACTACAAAACAAAAAGATGGAAAGCCAAGTAAATTTCATATTCAAATGTGTTAAGTTAAAACGCTTTTGGAGTTCAACAGAACACACAGCTGGGTGGGCTCGTAAAGACTGAACTTTGAGATCTCAAGTTGTAAGCCAAGCTAAGTTTGTCTTGCCAAAAATCCGTACCGCCGTCGCCTTGGCGAGTGCGATGGAATAATCAGGGAAATAACTTTATGTTGAACAAGTGTTTGTTTTTATAATTTTACCTGGCAGAAGCTAGATAAAATTTATTATATTATATGTCAAATTTTATGATGTAGTATTATTTTTTTTTATACATATACGAAGTTAGTTATAAAATTCATATTAATAGCTACAAAGTATGAATTTAACCATTACGCTATCAGGGTATAGCAAATTTAGTACCGCGACGTTTGCAGGTTCAATTCCAGCTCTAGGAATTTAATTATCTTTATTTTCCTCACTCTAGTAGGGTACCGCGCCGTACAGTTTCTACCACTGGAAAGCATATCTAAATTCTTTTAAATGATTTATTATATGAAATTTAAAATAGTATAGAACTGAAATACCATGTAAATAGAAGCATTATGTTCATATTAATTATATCAACATTAATTAAAACAACAAAAATAGAGGGAACAGGTGACTTTACTTCAATAAACCGCTTAAAAATATTAAAAATCCAGACGTCATTCGAGTGCACTATTATTTTCACATTTCACAATGGGGCCCATTACAAAAACTAGTGACTTCAATGGGAAATTCGTGCTATGAAACAAAAACCTACAATTTTAATTGAAGGATTCTCGAAGATTGTAATGAAAATGTTGATTGACGAAACTACGCAGTCCCCCACGAGGTGCCGTCAATAGAACGTTCCCTATAGGAATTTTATCGGACAAAGCACCATAAAATGCCCTTGATTCAAATCTACAGGGGCGTCCTATTCTGTGAGATTACATCGATGGAGATTAGTCATGAGCGTTGGAGCTGTGGGGTCACGGAACTGGTTCGACTGTGATCTAGACTCGATAATAATTCAAGTAAAACGTGTAGATATCGAAACCTGATCTTGATAAAATATCTAACTTTGATTATACTTTGAATATACGTTAGTTTTATATATTCTATGACGAAAGTATAGATCGTTTTGTTAGTTCAGTACATTTTTAGAGTTTTTTAGTAATATTCAAATTAACTTAAATGACCAGAATCCTTAATTAATGGTACAGAACCCTTTTCAAGAACCCAAGCCCAACCTAAATCTCTATTCAGAACCCAAATACTTATTGGACAGCTTCTACTTGGTAAATATTTAATACAATTCATTATTTATTAATAAACAAGTAGATACTTACATTAGGTAAAATTTGGAACTACAAATATCTACCAAAACAATTAACCTCTTAAATAAACACAATTTACATCTAACCATTATAAGTAAAAAGGAAAAAGAAACAAACTCATAATGCAAGCAAGCTATTTAAAAATTCACAGCAATTAACACGAAGACGCGCCCGTCGTTCTGTTATAAATGAACAGTTAAGTTGGCGTCGCATTCGAAATGTTGGCATTAGTCACAGAAGACGCAGGAATAATGTATTAGAATTAAGTTAGTGTGATGTATTGCGGACAAGGTAAGGTTGTTATCTTTTTATCTTACTTTGGCATTTGTATCGTGACAGTGATATCTTTTTTGTGAGATGATAAATTAAAGGAAATACGAGTACGTGATATTTTTATATTTTTTAAGTTGTTTATTTTGGTCTTGTATTGTAACATATCGTGATAGAGATATGTTTTTTTTATAAAATGATGAATTAAAGGTAATTTGTAATATTTTTATATTTTTTAATTTTTGTTACGTTACTTTTTCTACAAGAGAGAAAATTAGTAATAAAACGCTTTTTTCGCCTCAATTTCGATTAACTTTGGACACTTTTTGTAGATAAATGGAAACGTAATATAATGTAAGTCAACGTTGCGCTTTAGCTTGCAAGGGTTACCTGGACAGCCATAGCGCAACGTTGACTTATATACTTAAATAAGACTTAAGTGCGTGAAAAAAGATAATTTCCTCAAATAGAATTGATATCACAACCACCTTTTACAATCATACGCTGTGCCACTGCGCCATGGTGACGTCTCGCGTCTTTCTTAAAAAGTATGTTAAATAATGTCTTACTGCCATTGGGAATCAATCCAATAACATTTGACACAAAAATTTGAACAATAAAGTTTAGACCAAAAAGCCTATCCTATAAAACTTATCTTTACGCAACCAAAATTCTAGCACGGGTCGCTTAGAAGCCTAAACGTGAGGTCGTTAGCCTAATAGTAGTCACAAACACTATTCCCCATAGCAAAAGTCATATAACTGAAAAACAAAAACTTTTTACCAAACCGTAGAAAAGTAACTTATCTAGAAACTTTAGTACTTATATTAAGGACTTTGCAAAAACACTAGCACTTCTGAATATATCTAGGATATTTTAAATGGACTTTTTGTACTTTTTATGATACAAAATAAACTTTCGAGCCTCCTTTGTCTTTTAGAAATTAGAATCCCTCTAAGCGTTTGAACGTGTGGTTGACAGAGCTTTTAAAAGCTCACACTGGTTCTCAAGTTTTTAATAAGGTTTCTACATTAACAGTAAAGGTTTCATCAGCCGTTAAAAAATTCGATATACCTCGTTAATAACTTACACAAAATACATAGAGACGCAAATAACTAACACAAAATAAATAGAGGTGTGGGTTCTAATCTTGCTGCGTACAAAATTTTACTTCTAATCTAAATTGAGGCAAGATTCTAGAATAATCCTCCGAGGGGACTTTCCCTCATCTTTACAGAGGACTTGACTTATTGTGGGGTTGTGAGTGAGAGGGTAGATTCAAATTTATCGACAATGTACGCGTATTTATGAAGCACTTAAGTGTGTGTTACATCGGTCCGCCATATACTGTACATCGGTATTCTAGCGATATGATCATGATGCATTTTATATGCTAACGCTACAGTACAGTCAGCGGAGTAGGAATATAGGAAATAATTATATCTTTACTTAGATAAGCTTGACATAGACCAATATCAATACTGTTTTACTTCTTCTAATACATATAAAAATATTAATAAAACTATTTATTAAAAAAAATGGAAAAACGCTCAAAAGAACCTTTTTATAGTTACGTAAATCATGGCATTCCTTTCTGTCATTTCTGGACGCCATCTTTATTAAACGTTGAAAAGCGAGATTTTACTACAAGTCTCATTTAACCTAATAAAATATGAACAAAAGTTCATCGTTACTGTGAAGTATACGAAGCTTTAAAGCTCTATGTAATAAATGGATTAAAAAATATAAATATTTCTTTTATAAGAGGTTAGCAAGTAGCAATATGTATTCTATGAAAATTTGAAGTGGATATGTATTACAGCTCCAACCCTCTAAGAGACAGACGATTGAAAGTATATATAAGCAATTTTTGTATTTGAAAGTTGTCTTTGATAATATTGAGGGTATATTTCTAGCTGGATTAGAACTCATGACTTTTTGCCAGTAAGAAACTCCTTAGATACAAATTATATATACCACCTAATATGCACATACATATATATATATATATATATATATATATATATATATATATATATATATATATATATATATATATATATATATATATATATATATATATATATATATATATATATATATATATATATATATATATCAATCTATTCATCATATTGAATGCCCCTTATTTCTATGGAAGTAATTTCACATAAATATTACCATGGATATTACGACCCTTCTTTGAAGTTCCGTGGGGTCCGGAGTCGATAAAGACGGTAGTAATTCACGAAGGTGCCAAAGAAACCGAACCGCTGAATAGTTAGGCTTACATACTTCTTTATAATCAAATTAAAGTAAGTACTTATTCCAAAAACAAAAAAAAAACATGTAAAGATATCATGCTAAAATATTTGTATTGAAAGTATATATTTCATATTTGAAAATATATTTGTTTTATATATCTAGATATTGTTTAATTTCTTTTATTAGTCATATTATCGCATCATAGTTATCGGATAGTAATAATTTCTACTGAATAAGCTCACTATTGTGAACAGTAATTGTGATTAATGCAACAAAGAATACATTATAGCTACATACAATAAAAAAGAATACATTATAGTTTCCAGAACGAAGGAAATGGAAATGAAAAAAACCATCGTCCCCGAGAGGGAATCAAACTCGCAAACTGTCGCGTTTACATGCAGACTCACTACTAGCCTAGTAAAAAGAGATTTCAAGTGCTATGACACAAGGCCGCTAACTAACTATAATCACGAGTGTAGGTTCTTTGGTGAACAAAACGACGTTGAGTTCCGTCAACCAAATATGAAATATTTAAATGTAGTGTACAGCTAGCTTCTAAGTAACGACATGACGTGTTTAATAGCAGAACCTTACAGCACCTTGTTTAATCACACGAAACAATTTTATTATATTTAAAAACTTCTCTAGAATAGTATTTGATCACGCAACTATCGCATGCTTATCGACACAATGGCATTTATTAACTTGACAATTAATTTTATCAGCTATTTTTTAAGGTTCTATATCATTTGTACGAAAAATTTAAGCAGACTGATCTAACAAACAAATATCTTTAAAACCTCATTATATTAATTTAACCTAAAACAAAGTAATATGCAAAGCATCAAGCAAAATTATAATATAAAAGCCAGATTATTATCTATATACGTATATATTATGGCCATTCATAGAAGAAAAGAGTGAAACAATCACGAGTGTACAATAAACAACACGAGTCCGCGACGTAGTCACGAGTCGAGTACATTTACTGAATATTGAAATATGTTTAGTTTTTACTGTACTTTAGTATATATTTTGTATATAATCTTTACATGTCTCAAATTAATAAAAAAAATCATTTTGAATCTGTTCCTTTTATCACAACTGAAAAACTAAATAGTTTATTCTTCGAATTGGGAATGGAATCCGCAACCTTCGTGTTTTTTAATTACTGTTCTAATGAGCCACAATGGTTATTATTCACAATTTTTCCTCTGCCTGTAGTTGTGACGGTTTATGGGTTCGATTCCCACTCAAGGAAGATGGATTTTTTAATTTCTTTTTATGCGCTCTGGCACCTAGGCAAAGCGCAGTGTTAAGTCCCGCTGCTCAACACACAACGCCTCGAAAACAAAATGCAGGTAACGGTTTTAGGTTCCCACGAACCAGAAACTATGTTCCAATGGTTTGCAATTCCCTCTGCCCCCTCTGCTATGTGGGGGATAAAAGCGTGACAACTTCACTATATATTACAAAATATATATATATATATATATATATATATATATATATATATATATATATATATATATATATATATATATATATATATATATATATATATATATATATATATATATATATATATATATATATATATATATATATATATATATATATATATATATATATATATAAAAAAAAAAATACATAAGATTAAAAATGAATATTATACGCTTAAAAATGTCACCTTTAAGTAAAACTCCATATAATAAAAATGCAATTTTCATTTCATCCCTCAAATTAAAAACTCGCACCCCAATGACATTCCACGTTACACTGTACTGTGTACACGCTATGCCCCTATTCAAGAATTTCTCTTCACACTGTAGGTACTCTTGTCATATAGACATACATGTGTGTAGGTATCTAGCTAGCTTTCTATACAGATTTACAGCTTTAAATCATTTATTTGTATAGACCTTGGTTTTAACCTGAAAAATTTCAGCCAGAAACTAGTTTACTGATCGTGATTTAGTGTAAATGATTTTTGTGTTAGCTTGAATTGCGTAAATAGTATAGAAGAGTAAGAAGTACTAGAGGCACAGAGGGAGGTAAGAATTAGATATAATTATATACATATATTATAGGACCGTCGTGGCGCAGAGGCGTAAGCGTCTGCCTGTAAACGCGACGGTTTCTGGGTTCGATTCCCACTCGTCGAAGATGGATTTTTCTATTTCCATTTTCTTCGCTCTGGCAAGTAGGCAAAGCGCGGCGTTGAGTTCCGCCACTCAACACACAATGCCTCGAAAAAGGCGGAAACCGGGGACGGAAAAAGCAGGGACTAAGCAACGGAGTGTCTTAACACTAGGTTCGTATGGTTCCTGCAGTTCCCTCTGCCTACCCTGCCATGTGCGAGATAAAGCGTGAAGCTATAAAAAAAAATTGGAAATCAGCAGTTTGAGATTTTTTTCTCATTTTTTTTCATGGGAAAAACAAGGCAAACGAGCGGTCGGGTCACCTGATGGTAAGTGATCACCGACGCCCACGGCCCTGTGTAACAGCAGAGGTGTCACAAGAGCGTTGCCGCCCTTTAAGGTGGCCTCATATATCATCCATACACTCGGGCAGAGATTCCACGTATTTTTAATTGAGATTAAGTCATAGTTGAGATTAATTTAATCGACTTAAATTACTCAAGAACAATATTTCTAGTAGTTCCATTGCAATACGGGGTATTGCTTACAAACATAACATATACAACATAATTTCATTGCTTTTAGTCTTTGTGATCTAAGACTACCCTCTTTTAACAAGATATACAGAATTATATTTAAAAATTGCATATATAACGTACATATATCTCCCAATTTGGGAATTGAACCCACTACTATAACATCTAGTGAACCACTCAATCATTAAACACTAACAAGTTCTAAGCAACCAATAGAAATGTAATTACTCAAATTCAACCAAGAAATTGAATACTGTACAAAATGTAAAAATAAGGGCCCTATACAATAAAAACGCTTCCACCATTTGTTAGGATACAAAAGACAGGCAAGTTTTACACAAAGGTGTATTGTCCTAAAGCGTAATAATATTTGTTTATGTTATATTTACGAGTTTAACGTTCATAGCCTGTTTTTTTACTTGTCGATATTTTTTGTTTTTTGTTTTAAAATTTTACATATCTTTATTCTCTATACTTTAAATATATATATATATATATATATATATATATATATATATATATATATATATATATATATATATATATATATATATATATATATATATATATATATATATATATATATATATATATATATATATATATATATATATATATATATATATATATATATATATATATATATATATATATATATATATATATATATATATATATATATATATATATATATATATATATATATATATATATATATATATTATATATATATATATATATATATATATATATATATATATATATATATATATATATATATATATATATATATATATATATATATATATATATATATATATATATATATATATATATATATATATATATATATATATATATATATATATATATATAAAGTAGTAAGTAGTATATTTTTTAAGATGTTTTTGTTGTTATTAAGGAACTCTTAAAGATACATTTTATATAAATATTAAATTATGTACATAGAACTTAAAGTATCAAAACCAAAATTTAATAAAAAAGACAAAAAACCACACAAGTATTACCTATCCAACAAAAATAATTAGACAATAAGAAAGAAAAGTTATTATGCACTTAATGAAATTCTAATATAAATTTAATAAAATGGAGAAAAGGAGAGGGCCCATCTCTATAGAACAATGTTCATACATATAGTAGAGAAGGGCCCTCCCTATGCTATGGAGAAGAATTCATATTACAAATTCTACCGAAGTGATCACGTCAAGTCTAAGAAACAAATGGACAGTAGGATTTTTCGGATTCATTTTAAAATTAAATTTAATTAATATGATTCGAAAGAATGATTATGAATGAATAATTATATTTATATTATCTGGTGAGACACAGACCGGTGTTGAGTTTCAAGCTGTTTTGACTGATCTCTCTGCTAAACTTATTTTGTGGGAAAAAAATAACTCCAAAGCGGAAGAAAAATATATACAAGCAAGCAAATATGAATATAGTCTAGGGTTCGCTAAAACCAAGTAAAACTATACTTATTATTCAAATTAGTAGAGACGTCGATTATCCCATATATATCCCAGCTTAACAACGTAAAGCCATGAAATATTGTAATTTAATTTCTATAATTATTCCATAGAATTTTCATAAAGCACGCCAATTCGTTATAACGGTACTCTACATCACTCACAATAACAATTCATTGAGGTTAGCCCAGTCCATGGTAATTTCAAATTACTATAGTAGATTACTGACCTACTCGGCTTGAAAGAGAACGGTAACATTGATATGGTGTTCAAAACCACAAATAAATATAAATTGGAAATTGATTTCTATTTTAACAACAGCGCTTGCCCTGGTTTTTAAAATAATTTGGCGAATTGTGTTGATGCGTGTAAAATCAATATAGATTTCTTGATCTAGATCCATTTATATATCTAGTAGTCTATTATATAGATTGCTAGATATATGAAACTTGAGCGTTGTGGGTTTAATTCCAGCTTCAGGCTAAATTGGCTTTTTTCCTTGCGCTGGTAACAAGATCAAGTACGGCGTTGAATTCCGCCACTAACACGAAATTTTTGGGAAGCAAAGACCGCTCTTTGCGGTCAAGCGGGAAACGAGTGTTCCTTCGGCTTACCTGCTATATGCATGATATCGCGTGAAGCTAAAATATATTGATATTGAAAGAAGATTCGAGACCAGTGGAACAGGAAGACAGCGCGTGTAACGTGATGGTCGCTTATTGAATCATCAAGCCAAAGGCCCGATTTGTTTGGATTAAAACTAAGTTCTACAAGTTTCTACCTAAATCGTTAATACATACAAAACCATATAGATATATAGATGTTAATAATAAAAAGATAACACATATATCCTATTTATTAATTAACCGCATAATCTAACACAATATTAAATTAACAAGACCCCGGCTAAGTAAAGGCAATGCAGACAACTAGCACGAAGTAACTTTACATGTACGGACTGAAGGCTTGGGCATCGATCGTCTAACTCAGCTTATCTATACCACTTTATATTGTTGTTAACCAATTCTTGTTAATTCTAAAGTCATTAACTAAGTTAGCTTATGAATTCAGTATTGGTATTGGTAGTGGGGTTCAGAGCACATGCGCTGAAGCTTAAACACTTTTAAAGGATGGTTGAGTTAGAAATCTTTTTTGTTAAAAGACAGATCCAATTGGGATTAGCCAATAGAATGTAGAATTTGATGGGTGTAGGATTTGTTTAACTGATTATTAAGTGAACTTTTTCAATAATCGAAAAGTTTTCATCAATTTTTAAGTTGAAAAGTTGTTTCTGTAAGTGTGCGCAACTAAAATGCCTTCACAAGTAGTAATATATAACGAATTTGTTCATTTTTACTTGTAATAATTTATAACATGTCATTCTCATCTACCTGTTTATAAAATTAATTGTTTCTTTTCGCCCTAATGGTTAATGCAGAGATGACTACTAAAGACAAGATCGCCTTTTGTGTTTCTTATTATTTCGTATACAAATCAAGAATTAATAATAATGATAATTACTATTTTCTGAAATAGAATAGAACAGAACAGAACATAACAGCACAGAATAGACCAGAACAGAGTAAAATAAAATAGACAATATACAAATTTGTTTATTAAAATTTGAAACAAGCTTCTAACCAACAAGCTGTGACCGCAGCTGTTTAAATCGGATCAAACGCAAGAGGTTAATTAAATTTAAAATATTATGTATTAGATTAATTAACATTAATCATAATTCAAATAGATTGACCTAATTTCGATAAAGACAAGTTTGTTACAGTTAGATTAGTTAATTTTGTAGTTCCATATAAACACAAAGTGCATTATGTATTTATTTACTCTAGCAACCAATAATAGCTGCAGACTAAATATATTTAGTCTTCAATAGTCTACGGATTACACTCCACTGATTCAATTCCCATAATAATGTGTGAAGCGCGATTTTTGTTACTTACGTTTAGATATTGTAACATTAAGTATTAAAGTATTTTTATGATTTACTATGTTTTGATTTATAAGTTTTCTTGTTTTCACACTGAGAGTAGAAAAAATATATAAAGAAAACACATAAAAATTTAACTGCGGTGGTATTTGAACCCGCGACTCTTGCAAACTTGCAAACTAGCGCTTTGACCACTTGAACGCACAGCTTAGTGGTCAGAGGGTTTGCACGGTTTGCAAAAGGCGCAGGTTCATATCCCGCTGCGTTCAAAGTTTACTTAAGTATGCGGACAACTACTACATAATACTTGTTTGAGCTTTGTTGTGAGTTTAACGCCGCGTCTTGTCTTTCGATAAGATATGAACGGAGATATTCTTTTTATCGAAGCAGGAATAAAACCTATAGTAAACATTCGCATTAACACCAAAATGTCATTAACCGTCCAAAACATAAGATTTACATATAATCACAATAAAATCTATTCATATACAACAAAGTCTAACCAAGTTCGTGACGCTCTAGTCACGAACTTTAAAGGAATGTTACTGTGATTACATATTATAAAATAAAAACGCCATAATATTCAGTCCTAAATACGTTAAATTAAATGGAAAATGCTACTTAACGTTAAACGTTAACGTTTTATTAACGTAGTTAATTACTTTAGATATAGTCTGTACAATGCATTCAAAAATGGATATTTAAATCATAGGTAGTTAATTGTATGTTTAAAAATCAAAGATGAATAATAATTTATATATATATATATATATATATATATATATATATATATATATATATATATATATATATATATATATATATATATATATATATATATATATATATATATATATATATATATATATATATATATATATATATATATATATATATATATATATATATATATATATATATATATATTACAAGCTATAAAACTATATTGTGATTAACAGGTAGTTTCCAAATTTACGGCAAATGAAATAGAATTGCTATATGAAATCGATAATATCAACTTAATGAACAAACATGTTCAAAGCTTTAATTAACACGGCTTTCAATTACAAAGTAGTGGTTTTGTGAAACTAAATGTAACTTTAGTTTCACCATCATTTAAATATATATATATGTATAGCTTTACACTAAATCCTGTATATAGCAAGAGTAAATTAGGTGAATCTATTGAAAACACCCACACAACGATATATTGTATTTTTTTATAGATTTAAATTTATTTTAAAATATATCTTTTATTATTTTAATTCTAATGTATATTTTAAGTAAGCAGTATTCAAATATTTAAATAAAAAGAAAAAAATAACTTAAATCTGAACTTATACATTCATTGCGTCATTTTAATTGGATACAGCGCTTGGATTTGAAGAGGCGCTGTGTGAAATGCTCTTCAATTTATAAATATTGAAATACAAAGCAGAAAGCCACTTCTTTACATTTCTTATCAAATCATGACACTTGTTATCAAAATAATACTTAATCGAAAGACAATTTTCTACTAAACAATTTATATAGAAAACAAAGTATACATTACATAAAACTCACACCAGCAAAAGGCAAACTAAAGGTATTTCTAGTTCCACTTCGCTATACGTTCGTTATAAGCATAACCGTAGCTTATCAAGATTCAAGCGTCCATAGCGGCAGGTCGGCAAATGACCTAACGGTGCCAAACTCGTTTCTCTCCTATCACGATATCAGACGAAATTGAACCTTATACCATCGTTTATTACATCAAATGTTACTTGAAATGTTATCTTTTAGAGTTTTAGACATTTCCTTAAGTGATTTTTAAGTAAAATTTGTGTAAAGCTCAAATTGTTTGTAAGTAAATGAGCTTTTTGTACAGCTTTTTGTTTATAGGATATTGGTTAAGCACAGGCAAGCTAAGCCTGTTAGGTAATCTGTTTTGTTGCCTCTCTCCTTCGCAATGCGAAAGCTAACGAGTATTTTAAATCAACCCTAACAATGAATTAGTGATAAATCACTTTACTAAACCACTTTATTCTCACAATTAACGCTATTTGTTATATGCCTGTTGTTTATTCGACGATAAAACTAGTTCTTTGTATCTTTTCCACAAATATTATGAATATCATGAAAATAAAGTTTTGAAAACTTGTTTTGAAAATATATAAATTTATATAAGAATTTTTAAATAATTTCAAAAACATTACCAGACATGAGAAGACACGGCGCAAGAAACTAAGCCGGATATTTTTTTAAATGGTCATTAGAAATTTAGAATTACTCATTTTTAACAATGATACGTTTGAAATAGATTGGAGCGAGCATTTTATTCTCAAGATGACATTTAAAATATCATGAATTATGTTATAATAACCTTTAACACACAAACGTCTTTCCACAATTCTTTTAAATTATGATCCAGAACATTGTTGAACGTTTTCTGGGATCCTATTTTAAAAGAGTACACACAGCCTCATGAAAGAAATACAGACTCGTTGCAATCTAGTTATAAGCGCTGTAGGTATTAATCTTATTAAGCGACTGGCCAATTCACAGATAAACAACACAAAATAGAAATTTGTCATTAAACTGACTTAGAATGAAATGTAAAGGAGGATAAAACACCAAAGGACTTCCAAAAACTCCTATGGGCCTAAAAATGGACATTTAAATTTGATAGTGTACGTAAGCTATGGTCTGTATTATATTATATACAATATATTATAGTCCATGTAAATCTGTTACAAATATATATTGACAACGATATCTAGATTATTAATATATATATAGTTCAGTGTTCTATATAATGAAACATATATAAATATATGTAGCATTTACAATAGCCTATCACTAATAACAGCTATGAGCTGACTTCAATTCATCGTTTTTAAAGTCACTATCACACAACGAGGCGTTGAACAGTAGCGGTAATATACTTATGACGGATTAAATCAACGGCTACATAGTTGAAACTTTCCCATTAGTTCCACTGCATTATTCATTAGAAACGTTTAACTTTAGTTCGTAGTCTATATTACCAGGTGTATCGAGTAGTAGATGTTTATGGAGCTTTTTTTTTAGCTTCACGCTTTATCCCGCACATGGCAGGGTAGGCAGAGGGAACTGCAGGAACCATAAGAGGCTAGTGTTAAGACACTCCGTTACTTAGTCTTACAATCTACACTCCGTTACTTATGGAGCTATTAATTCTTTATAACGGTATAGACGGAGGGAATATAGTGTCCAGACACTATGTTTTTAGGTTTACAGCCGAATCTGAGTCTACGTCAGTTACGCAATTTAACAGTGACTTTATATATTAATTAAAATTATTTGCCCCAGGAGAACTAAAACACTAGGAATCTTAGTTTAGGCTCCCGTTTCTTATACTTACATGATTGTTTTTCTACTTTATTGTGTGGATAAGATCAAAAGTTGTGTAAGCGTGTTATTTGTGAGAGAAAAATAAAAAAAAATATTTTTTTTTGCTTAAATGTGGTCTGAACCAACAACAATATATGTAAATTATGTAAATAAATTATTCGTTCCTATCTATACTAACGGCCTTATTCATAAAAAAGTCTTATAGAACGTTTTAAGTATACTTTAGTTAACACGCTCTTTAGGCTTATAGAACGTTCGACAAATGTTTGTATTCATAAACGCTCTATAAGCCTTCTACAACTAAAGTGTCACTAATTTGATTTAAACGTTCACAATGTTGCCACTATACTTAAGTCGGTCGACTTGTTGCCGAAAATACCAGTAAATCCACAGATGATAAGTGACAAACGCATTGACATAGTATGACCACAGATAATATTACGTACAAAAATATATTGTTGGATCTGGCTTGACATTTACCGGCTTCATTTACGTCGTTGTTATCACAAAAACACGAATATTTATTTTATTTTAGTTTATAAACTTACTTAATTTTTAAAAAATTAAGTCAAAAGAAGTAAAACGACAAAGAATTGAAAATTATATAGACGTGGACAAGTATTACCTATGTTCTGTGCACCTTTCTTATGTAGAATTTATTATTAATAAGCTTGTTAATAACTAAATATAGTTAATAAATATCGAACAAAATGTCAATTGTTATATTGTTTTATTTACGAAACTGAAATTGACACTCTTGATGACAAGCGACTCGACGACGTCATATCAATGCTCATATTAGTATGAGCTATAATCAGCTGTTATATGAATCGGCCATCTTAGGACGTTAAAACACTCTTATAGTAGGGTTCTCGGCTCTATAACTTTATGATAGGTTTATAGAACTGATTGGCACTAAAATGCTGTTATGAATAACTTTTTTTGACAACTGTACTATATCGAGTCTTTAAGCGTGCTATAACTTTTTATGAATAAGGCCGTAACAATATAAATGTGAAGAGTTTGTTTATTTATTTATTTTTTAGCTACACGCTTTATCTCGCACATTGCAGGATAGGCAGAGGGAACAACAGGAACTATATGAACCTAGTGTTAAGTCACTTCGTTGCTTAGTTCCTGCTTTCTCCGTCCCCACTTTCGGAACTCAACGCCGCGCTTTGCCTAGTTTCCAGAGCGAAAAAAATATATGCGATAATAATAAATATAAATACAATACGTTTCCCATTTGAGGGTTCGTTTCCTAACTATTTATAATCAATCTGGTAAGAGGAAGTTGATTATTATCGGAAAACATGAAGAAGAAACAGAAAAATTGATCTTACAAAATTAAAGTACGTAAAGAGAATTTAATAAGTTAGAGATTTTTCATTAGAAAAAAGGTATGAAATAACAGACAAATGGACAGCGAACAGATCCTTTAATATTTCCCGCTTTTTTTAAGAAAAAGCTTAAAAGCTTAATTGTGTCAAAGAGATTATAATAACATCCGCTTTGTAAAGCTTAACGTGTTTAGGGTTAAGGTGCAAAAGCTCACCGGATACTGACATGGCGTTCCTATCTTGTCACTGACGGATTTAAATGTAATTTATTAATTGATGGAGGTTCATTTACTTTGTTTGCTAAATTGTGTGTTTAATTATTTACTAGTGAGTTACACGCGCATATTCGTTTCATTTTACAAGCTTAACACTTTTTAGAGATGGTAAAGTTAGCACAATTTATTGTTAAAAGACTCCGAAAACCGCGCCCAACTGTTTTTCAAGCAAATTTATTTGATTAATCAATTATCAATCGACCTGTACGAGTTAGAACTACGATTACATTTTTCATCAACCTTAGCCAGATCTTTCAAACGGTAGTAAAAGTATAATTTTAGGTCGAAAACGCCAACATTTAATATATAATGATTTAAAATGTTGACAATATTTATCTATATAGAAAATAATATTCATATATATGAGAAAAAAATGTTAAAGTTAATCTAAAGCAAGAGGCTAAGTGTATAGGTTTAACAGTTTACATCTCAAAGCGACGAGCGGTATTTGATGTGGGCAGACTATGGTGTGGCAGACGACACCATAGTCTCATTAAGTTTAGATTAGCTGTTGTTAATGATGTTGGGATTGTAGTAAATGATCTAAGTGAAGATTGTAAATTAAATTCACAGCCTAAGTAATAATTATAAAAAAAACTAATGCAAAAATCCAGATAAGTAGTCATTATAAAACTGTATAACTTAGTAAATCGTAAATATTTTTAAATTACGATGTAAATTTAAATACAAACTGTAATTGAAAAAGAAAAAATATATGTCGCGTATAAACCCTAGAGGTTTTATGACCTTTTGATATGATATTAACGCAGAATTTAATTTCTACATGTTTATGTTTAATTTCAAAGCCTAAGTATATATATACTAGATATTTATATATATATTTTTATTAAATGTAGTCTAATATTTGTATAAAATCTTAAATTATATATAATATTAAAATGAGTTGCGTTGGATTCCGTTCAACGTAGTTGGAGAACTCAGTGTCTAGATACTGAATTTTTTCTATCTCTCTCTCTCTCTCTCTTTCTGGTATTCTAGCTTAAAAAAAAACAATTACATTTTTTTAATACGCTTTTATTAGTTTCACTTGTAACTGAGTAACTCTCCTTGGACTGAGAAACTGTGGTTTATATAAGTTGTCAATATACAGAGTTATTGTATGTCTCGCTGGTCGAGCGGTCTGAAATGCGGGTTTGTAGTTTACATGCTGTGGCCGTGGGTTCGAGTCCCGTCCGTGCCAGTGAAAATGATGTTTTTTAGTCTATGTTTATTTGATTTTTATTTTGTTTTTATTAATTTTATAATATAGAATTTTTTTAATCTAATTTTTGTTTTATTCACCAGCAAAAAATTAAAAAAATATTAAATAAAAAAGAAATCAAATAATAATAATGTTTTCAAAGAAATGAAATAATAATAGCGTTTTCCTATTGAGTTGGTCATTCATTTTACCTTACTCTTCCTACACAATCTTTATCAATATGCACAATATAGTTTCAGTTGCTTAATATACGAAAAATATGACACAAACCGCCCCACGCTTTTTCACAATAATATTAGTATTTTGCGATCATTACTGTTTTTAATTTGTTTTAAGAATTATTGTTTACTTTTCAGTTTGATATCCTTAAAAAAGGGTATTTTTTAGTTTTTTTAAATTATATTTATTATTCTATAGACTACTACGCAGTGCTATCAACGCATGGATAGTGTTCATAGCGTTCTAGTGCTCCAGTTCAAAATTTCCAAGAAACGCAGGTTCAAATCTCCTTGTGTTTATGCCTACATTTAACAGTATTTCTATATTTTGTATAGATAAACACTTTCAAAATCTATCTATCATATTTGTGTGTACAAAATACTTTTTTAAAAACTGATTTTTCGAATTACTTGCAAGACAGTTTAGTTAATACACCAAAATTATTTTTTTACATCATTTGTTTACTAATGTACGTATATATATCGAAACATTTTTATTTTTTAATTATTCGTGAAATGACCTGGTCACCGCAGCCAGTTGCCGTTGGCTATGATCAATAAAGGAATAGATACTATCAAGACATTCTAAAAAGTCCTTTGTTCTAAATCTCTTATGGTGTAACCCACAAATTAAAAAAAAATGTTCTAAAATCTTACACAATTCATACTAAAACCGATCAAAAAATCTAAATTCCACTCACTAAAAAATATACAAAAAGATCCAACGCGTCCGATGCTCAATGACAATAGAGCGATGATGGCGACTACAGCTAATAGTACGTGTACTGTCCGTCTGTTTCGTACTCAGCTATTATATGCCCATACAATGGACGTAATGATGGGAAATTTGCAAGTAGATACTGAACGTGTTATTTTAGAAACTATTATATTAAATTCCTTATTAAGATAAGCATATTGCTATAGTAAAATTATTACCTGATAAGAAAATTTAGTATGGCGATGGGTTTGGACTGATCAGATACGTAGAGCCATCTAAACGCCTTAACGGTAGATAGAAGTAAGTTAAGTTAAGTTAAGTTTAGTCAAAATTAGTATCTTGGCTGTTTAGATATATTAGAGAACAAAAAGAAGTTGTGGTCAGAATGTAATTTCATAATCCCCAATTAAATTTTACAGGTTTTCTTGGGAAAGCTCATCTAAGGTATAGTAAAATTTTTCTAACATAAAAAATATAATCAAAATATAATAATGATTTTGATCAAATCTAATATAAGTATTTCTGATTTATTTATTTCACTACTGTACAAATTATTGGAAACGGTTTTCAGTCAAAACTCGAGTTTGATAAGTTAGTTCTAACTTCTTAATTCTAACTTAGATGTTAGTTCTAACCTCTAATTAGAGAGAGAGTTTTAATTTTTAAGCTTAGTGAGCTATAATTTATGGGGTAATAGGTTCAAACATATGTATACATACCTACCTAAATATATACATACCCAATATATAATTGAATTGAATTTATTTAACATTTATTATGAACCAGCTTTTATCTGTGGCTTCATCCGTATCATAAAAAATTAACAACTAAAAGTTGTACTAAAAAAACAAGTTTAAGTGCTCAAATTAAATATGAACCTAAGTACATTTTTAATTTTTACGAAGAAACAAATATCTTGAAGTAATATATCTCAAAACGTATGTTTAAAAATACACTATCTGATTTAACCAAAAATAGTTCTTAAGATTAGCTCGTTAAGCCAAACTAACGCTTTAGCTTTAAATATCTATTGTAGCTGTAATTTAGACTGAATATTAGTCGTAGTTAGTTGTTAATAGTAATTTTAGTTAAACAACCTATATCGGATTGAATCATTAATTTGACTCCGCGTTTACTACAAATTGCTGGTACTGATTACCATGCAGACAAATTAGGTATGTTATGTAACTATACCTAGAAGATGTAAAGGACAGAAGTGATATATATTTTTTAAAAAATACATTTTCATGTAATATAAGTATATAGATATATATATATATATATATATATATATATATATATATATATATATATATATATATATATATATATATATATATATATATATATATATATATATATATATATATTAGTATTATTATTTCATTTCCTCACTAGGGAGGAAAGCAAAGTTTCTTTTGCAGATCCTGTTATATGTAGGAACAAGAGTAAAGCTTGCGGCGTTGAGTTCCGCCACTCAACACGCAATGCCTCGAAAAAGGCTGAAAACAGGGACGGAGAAAGTAGCACTAAGCAACGGTGTATCTTAACACTAGGTTCCTACGGTACCTGCAGTTCCCTCTGCGTAACCTGCCACGTGCGGGATAAAGCGTGAAGCTAAAAAGAGTAAAGCTACACGTACATTCCAAAAGTTCCAAGTTTTTAGCAGAATAAACGGAGAATTAAAAGCTAATGCAAGCATTTTGTTCTCTATATTTTACTTATAATCTTACTATAATTGTCTTAAATAATACATTTTTACCGGGAATAGAATTCACTGCCTATATTTGACAAAAGGAAATCTATTTACAACTTAGTGTAATTCATCTAAATTTCAGTACGTGCCTGCACCGCGCTCACAGACGTTAGCCAAACAAAGGGTTCCAATTAAACAATCAGCTCCTATTGACTCACGGACAGATGTTTCAGATTAATGCTAATTTAAGATTCCATCTTATTGCTAGGGCTAATGGCTGTCTAGAATTTTGAATGTTATTTCATGTAAATTTTATTAATGTTAATTATTTTATAATAATATTAAAACAAGTAGTAGTGGTAGAGCTTACAGTTCCGTGGGCAACAAATCCCTAATAGTCAAAATTCAACGTCAAACTTAGTCAAAACAGTTTCGTTACGTAATGACCAGGAATAGGTTTAGAGTAATTTCATTTGCAGTAGAAGTAGGAGCGAGAGGTATAACAGCGAAATCTCTGTATAGTTTCTGCCTCTCTCTCTAAAAAATCTCGGCCTTTTTAGAACTATTAACAATTAATAACTAAAACGGACTTCGAAAGCGGCACTGGTAGAATCATTTAAAAATTGGTTAGGTAGTGGGAGGAGCTCGGACAGTGAAAATTAGCGTTAATGCATTTTAAAGGAGCCCTTTTAAACCTACACTTGGGTCGCAAGTCCCAAGCGCTGCTCGGAGCTCCTCTTCATACAACGCGATGGGTCCGGCACCCGCACGGTGAATTCATGGAATGCTAAGCAGTTTCTTTTCTCTTATAAGTAATGTTTACTATGTCTTATAATGTTTAGTCAGTGGCAGAGGCGGCGATCGTGTAACGGTTACGCGCTGGTTGGCCGTTCGATGCTCGAATGTAACTTTCATTTGCTTAACGCGAGGGCTGTAAATTTCCTTCTCACTCAAAGAATTATTTATTGACAACTCAATACCAAATATCTTGAAAATTGAGAGGAAAGAGTGGAACGGAGTGTCTAAACACTAGATTATCTCTGTCTATCGTGCTTTTACAGCATATAGCGTGAAGCTATATCAAATTATTGACATGCACACAGGCATATTAAAAACAAATATTAGACTACGACAGTTATTACATAACTATTATACTTTTTTCAACGATCCACGTGAATGACAAGGGCATACAAAACACCAGGTGGCGGTGCGGAACATCTGCTCGATCAAATTGTATACTAATATTGAATATGGCTAAAAATGCATTGTTCGTTGTACCCATGTAGTGATATTTGGGTGCAATTGGAGGGTTGGAGATACAAATATATTTAAGGGTAGTAAATTTATGGAAGTAGTAAATTGACAGGCAATTACGTTGATTTTACCTGTCTTCAAGATGATTTTCAATTAACTGTAAGTACCTGCAAACAAAATATAAAGATTACTTAAGCTTTTAGTAATAATTTTAAAATATGTTTATATATTTGAAGTAAAAGAGCTTATGATGCCAACTTTTTATGGAAAAAAGAAAAATGTGTCCTTTTTACGTGTTAAAGCATAGATTTAACACGTAAAAAACTAAATATATTTAATGTGAAAAAAAATATATATTTCTTCAAAATTTTATTAAAGCTTTACAATAGCTTGTGAGTAGCTTTATTAATCATAATCGTATTATAAGTTATATTACGTTATACCAAAACGTATAAAAAAATCCTCAATATTGTACTTTATGCTATGATGGGAACCTAGCCGTAGTACGACCTAGTAACTTTACTTAGAGGCACAGACAGTGCAATACTTTCAAAGAGAAACCTTAAGTAGGTTGTAAAGAAAACTATGAAGATATCATTTCTATAGTATTACTATAATCTATGCTGTTCTTTATCTATTGTGTCAAAATACTTCGATCGACATACGTGTAATTAATGTTTTAGTAATATTAGTTGCGTGTCTTACTGCTAAACTGATAGTTCAATATAACAATCTTTGCAGACGCTCAGACGAACGATTTTTTTGCGATAACATTTAATAAAGTGGCGTCTATAGCACAATGGTAGCTACCTATTAATTGATTTTGTTTTACTAATATAAATTTTAAACTATTTTCATAGTACCAACGAACTATTTTTGTACTCAAAACCGTCGGAAAATTATAGAAAAAAGAGAAATACAACAATGCGTTAACGCATAGCTCAGCGGTGAGAGCGCTTGCAAGGTTCAAGAGGGCGTGTGTTCGAGTCCCGCTGCGTTCAAATTTTTATATGTTTTCTTTAAGTATTTTTTCTATCATCAGTGTGGATTAACATTTTAAAAATCACAAAAATAAATACAACTATGTTCGATATATTATACACAAAAATGAATTAAAAAAATATAAGCGTAGCGTTAAGTTCCACCACTAAACGAAAAATGGGCAAAGATCGTGAGTGATTTAACACTATATTCCTACTGGTCCATGCAGAAAATAGGGCAAAGCTGTTAAGAAAAATAAACAGGAAGAAACACCTATTAAGTCATGTGTATTAAAGTCTGATATGTCCAGAAGCCTTTTATATCGATATATAAGAAGAAAATGTACACAGTGCTCTAATTCAATAGAACAAGTAACAATAGATAGCCTGTCTTCATTATGAAGCAAATTGAAGACGTGGCAGGTATTAAATATGATTAATGTCACAAAAATTTAGCTTTATCTAGAAAATATTGGGAAAAGGTCGGCACGAGGTCATTAGGCAAATGATATTACAAAAATCAACTAAATTATTGGTCTAATTCAAGAAGATTATCGTGAAAAATAACTTCTTGATAATTTATAATATACTAGCGGACGCCCGCGGCTCCGCCCGCTTAGGTATCGGTTACCGCTTCAAAAAGCCTACGGAAGAAAAACACGATCAGCAAAATGATTCCCAGGTCAATTCACAGACACCGACACACACACACACACACACACAGACACACTAATATCAACGACGACAGTCATCATCTGCAGGCTGCACAGATTGTCTTTCTGTGGATTGGTGGTGGTGGTTCAGTAGAAATCGTAATATTTTATTTTCACCATAACTTCAAAACAAAGTGTCCAATTTTAATTATTCAAAATACAAAACCAAATACAATATAAATAATCTATATTTTTGATGAAATAATTTACTTTAATAAGGATTATTAGTGTGAGTAAAATAAACGCGTTTAAAAGGAGTTAAAAAATCAAGATTTTTAAATAAAAAAATGGTTGTTGTGCCTCACTTGACAAAGATAGGTATAGTGTGTCACAAACTTTTTTGTAGATATTTATAAGATCTACAATTAAATAAAAATATTTTACGGTTATATCTTTTATAATTTAGGCAGTGTACATAGAATAAATAACTTTACCCTAATTTGAACCCTATTTTTTTCCAATATAAAATATAGCCCATGTTACTCGTGGATAATGTAGCTAAAAAATGGTAAAAACAATTTTAAAATCAGTCCACTAGTTTTTGAGCCTATTCATTACAACCAAAGAAATTTTACCTCTTTATAATATTAGTATATATATTTATAGATATATGTATTTTAAAAAGCTTGTGTAAAAAAAACTTCATGTAGTCTTACATGATAAAAACTATAAAAGCTATGATTTTTTGTCAATCTACGTTGTTGCAGGTAACGGTCCGTATTTAAAGAGTGACTAATATTCTGAAATATTATTATTGATTCATTTACTACTAACTATATAGAATATCACTCACTCACACTAAATATTTAGTGTATATGTTTCAATGTTTTTTTAATAATTAACTTTAGCCACCTTCTGTGTTCCTAATATATCATATTGACGTAGGTATAATACGGTTATTCAATTTTCTCTTCTTGGCGATCATCACAAGAAAGGTCGACTAAATATTTATGTATACAATCACACAGCCAACCACTTCCGGTGCAATCTATCCGTATAATTTAAAGTTGGCAACAAAATTTTTAGAATTTTATTTTTCTAAAAAAAATAAACTAAAACAACATTGAAATGTTCACTTTACAAATGATATTTATAGACCTTTCTCTATTAAACTTCCCGCTTCTACTTCGACCGCGGACAAAGGAGCTAAGCTTTTTTTACACTTCGCTGGTACATACAAATAATATTAAGCTGAAGGGTTTGTTTTGTTGAGCGCACTAAGCTCTTGAACTACTAGTTTAAATCAAAATATACTTTCGAGTTGCATTTTCCATATCAAACAAAGATGAATGCTGATCAGGTCATGAAGGAATTACTACGGAAGAAAAGCTGTGGACTATATGAAATCAGCTTAAGCGGTTAAATAATACACGCTATAACTATTATTATAGTATCATACTATAATTCTTCAGCAGTAGTGATCCCCTTCGTATATATGTAAAGCTTTTTTCCAATGTAACATAAATTAAATTTTCACTTAAAAAACGAAACAAGAAATAAATCGATTTTAGAATATTTCACGTTTCAAATTAATCGCACGTTTTCTGCAAAGCGTCTTCTTCTCTTTCCGAGCTTTTATTCCAGTTAACTGCTGGCCGTAAGCCTCTCAGCGGTTTTAACTTTCAGTTGTCATTTGTTTCGCTCGCGCAAGATTATTTACAATAAACCTTGCCGCCATTTGTTCTCGTACTCGAAATTTTTCTTAAGTTAATCCTGTATAGTGAAGTTTTACGTCTCCCTTATAAGGATTTAAAAGTTTTACGGCCGTTTTTATGAATTAACATCCGTAAATACATACATACATAATACATTCTCTGACTTTATTATGTATATAGACAGAGGAAATTTTTGTGTTAACACTCCAATGTTTTCCACCTTTCATTGCTTGATGAGTGGCGAAAACGAAAAAGTAAATTAATTCATTATCTCCAAGTGTAAATCGAATCCGCAAACCATTGCGCTTACAAACAGACGCTATGCTACAATATATATATATATATATATATATATATATATATATATATATATATATATATATATATATATATATATATATATATATATATATATATATATATATATATATATATATATATATATATATATATATATATATATATATATATATATATATATATATATATATATATATATATATATATATATATATATATATATATATATATATATATATATATATATATATATATATATATATATATATATATATATGTATATATATATTACAAATTGTAACTTAGTAAGAACATATATAGGAGCTTCTCTAAAGTGGACTTACATAATGAGTGACGCTCAAGAAGCTTAATTACAAAACATTCTTAGATGTCTTCGCAGAGTATCCAATAAAAGTCGCTAGTTCTGGAAGAGCGCTTCAGTTTGATGGCACTTAGTCAGTTGTTGAATTATCCCAATATATCTCTCTGCATATATATAATAATAAATATATATATATATATATATATATATATATATATATATATTGTTCGGGCATCGCCGTCGTCGAATAGAGGGGCGCGGGCGCGGGCGCGGCGCGGCCCGTACGCATCGTGTGGGTCATATGGACCTCAGCGAGCACTTGCTAACCACAGCCGACCGACGACACACGCGTTTCGTTGTACCATTTTAGAATTAATATATAGCGTTTACAGTCCGCTGCTTTTCATTTCCCTTATTAAGTTAGGACACTAACAGTTTGGTCCTTCTACCGTGAAAATTAATTTGGTACATCAAACGCCGTGTAAATCAATTTGGCCCATCTACGCCACGTTCAAGCATTGTTCCGACGATTTAAGAAGAACGAAGTTCGACGGACACGTTACACGTCGCGGACTTTGGACTCGGGCGAGGTCAATTTTGCTGTGTCATCGCTTCAACGGCAGGTTCAAGTCAGAAGTCGAAGAATAAACTCACCACCAAGTTAACGCTTCCTTGAACAATTCTAGTCGCATTTTGGATAAGGACAATGACGTTTTGTGAGTTTGTTCCAATTATTTCCTTTCTTAATCATTTCCAGAGGTTCCAGTCCTTCCTATTTTTAGTTTAAATAACTATTTAAGATTTTTGCTTGTTTTTTTTTCACAAATAAAGCCAATTTTCGTTAAATTCATTTAGCTTAATTTATATTTGCTATTTCATGTTATCATACTACGCTTCGCATCTGCACTCTTCTATTAGATTGCGCTTACGCATACTGCTATATTGCTGTTTTTTTTTTATTGAATAAAAAATAACGGTAAACAACACCTGTGCGGACCGTTCGAGTCACGGTCAAGGACAGTGCCACGCCTTCTATTCATTGCATTTGCATTCATTTCTTTTGTTATTGAGCTTCATTAATTTATTTATTTTTTCTTCTTGTTTTTATTTTATTTACATATTTCATTCATAATGGCTAATGAAGATACTTTAATAAGAAAGCGCGGTAGTATGAAAGCCAAAATTACTAATTTTAGTAATTATATCAGTGTGCTTATGAGTTGCGAAACCATGTCCGACTTACAACGCTTCGACTTAGAAGGACGCTTAAGTAAATTCGATATCTTGTACGATGAATTTGATAATTTACAGTCGGAGATCGAGATAATGTCGGACAAGCCCGACGAAGCCTATGAGGAACGAACAAAGTTCGAAGAACGGTACCACGCCCTAGCAGCGCAAGCTCGTGTCTTATTGGCAAGGGCCGTGACGCGTGATGACGGTTCTGTGGCGAGCTCGGCAGGCAAACATACAGGTGCATCGTTTCAAAATAATTTTATACGCTTACCTAAAATTGATTTGCCTCATTTTAATGGTAGTTATCAATGCTGGCTTGAGTATAGGGATACTTTTTTGTCGCTTATACATAGTAGTAGTTGCATCGATGACATAAGTAAGTTCCACTACCTCCGTGCGTCTTTAAAGGGAAGCGCACAAGAAATTATTAAAAATATAGACTTTAAAGGTGACAATTATCATATGGCGTGGAAATTACTTTGTGATCGCTATGATAATAACCGGCTTTTAGTAAACAACCACGTGCAGGCATTGTTTAATGTCGAACCCGTTTCGAAAGAATCTAGTGCCTCATTACGTCATCTCATTGACGTTATCAATAAAAATATTAGAGCGCTAAAGACATTAAATGAGCCTACGGAATACTGGGATACGCTTATTGTTTATATGATATCCCATAAATTAGATTGTGTTACTAGTAGAAATTGGGAGGAGTTTCGTAATACATTATCTAAATCACCTACTTTGTCTTAATTTTGTAACTTTGTTAATAATAAAGCTGATTTATTAGAATCAATAGAAAATAATCAAAAAATAAATACCATTAAAATAAATAAATTAGAAACTAAACCTAGAAGTTTTATAGTAGCAACTAACAGCGATAATCAAAATAAAAAAGTTTACGCTAATACTAAAACTAAATGTCCCTTATGCTCAAAAGATCATTTTTTATATAATTGCGAATCCTTTAGAAATTTATCAATTGAAAAACGAATTGCTACAACGAAAGATTTAAAAGTTTGTTTCAATTGTTTACGTGTTGGTCATTTAACAAAGCGATGTAGATTGTCACGCTGTAAATATTGTAATGGTCGACATAATACGCTTTTGCATGAAGAAGAATCAAGTAATATAGAATTTCAAAACCCCATGCATAGTTCATCTAGTAGTGTTGCTTTGCCCGTTAAAACAGCTTCTACATCTTTGCCTACTTATACACCCAACAATGTCGTCCTATCAAATAACACACCATTACACACAAATGCTTCTTTCTGTGTTTTACTTTCCACAGCGTTGGTGAATGTGGTGAGCGACAGTGGTGAGAAGTTGGAAGCCAGGATTCTACTTGATAACGGTAGCACAGCCAATTTTATTACTCAAGATTTTTTTTGTAGACTGGGTTTACCTCGACGGAGCATAAGCTCGCTTATAACAGGTATAAACAATCAGACTTCTAGTAGTACACAGTCTTGTAGTTTAACGTTTGAATCCCGTAACGGTCATTACAAGGCAAACATAGATTGTTTTATTTTGCCAAAAATAACTAGCACTTTGCCTACATCTTTAATAGATGTAAGTAAGATATCCATACCGAAGGATATACAACTGGCGGACCCTTCCTTTTATATTCCGTCAGCTATTGACATCCTAGTCGGTGCCGAAGTATTTTGGAGCGTACTCGGCTATGCATCCATTAATCTAGGCAAAAATAAACCTAAGGTATGTGAGACCAAATTAGGGTGGATAGTGTCAGGCTCTTTGGCTCTTTCATCACATCCATCGCCTACAAAAGGGTCTTCACATTACTGCAATGTAAGCATTGATGAGTTAAATTCTAATTTAAATAAGTTTTGGGAGTTAGACTCTGTTTCCTCACGAAATTCCTTATCTAAGGAAGAACAATTATGCGAAGAAAGCTTTCGTGTTAATACTACCCGAGATAAAAGCGGTAGATTTGTAGTGACCATGCCCTTAAAGGATAATCCTAATGTTCTAGGTAGGTCCTACGAGATGGCCAAGCGCCGTTTTCTGTCCTTGGAGCGTCGATTTCAACGTGATCCTGTCTTCAAAGAAAGATACGTAGCTTTCATGCAGGAGTACGAAAACTTAGGCCATATGACAGAAAATGATGCGCAATGTAAACCTCATTTAGGTAAAAAGGTTGAATATTTTTTACCACATCATGGAGTATTGAGAGAGTCTAGCTCCACAACTAAACTTCGGGCAGTCTTCGATGCCTCAGCAGCAACCACTTCTGGAATTTCCCTTAACAATATCCAGATGGTGGGTCCTACTGTCCAAAATGATTTGTTGTCGATTTTACTTCGTTTTCGACAGCATAAATATGTCATATGTGGGGACATAGAGAAAATGTATAGGGCAATTAATGTTCACCCTTCACAACGTTCCCTACAACAAATTATCTTTCGAGAAGATCCTAAATTACCTCTAAAAACTTATAGCTTAAATACTCTAACTTACGGGACGGCTTCGGCGCCATATTTAGCTACTAAATGCTTAGTAAGTCTAGCTAAGACCGCCGTAAGAAAAGAAGTAAAACATTCTATTAAATGCGATTTTTACGTCGATGATTATCTCAGCGGTAGCGATTCAATTTCAGGAGTGGTTGAGCTGGGCAAAGAGGTAATGTCTATTTTAAAATCAGCACATTTTAATTTAAGAAAATGGCTGTCAAATAGTCAGGAGGTTCTAGAGCAAATTACAAATAATTCGGGGAGTTCACGTAGTTTAAATTTAGCTGAAAATAAAAACGTTTTATCAAAAACGTTGGGTTTGCTCTGGCTCTGTCACCCTGACTCCTTAAGTTTTTGCATTTGCATCGATAATAAAAAGATAATTACAAAACGTCATATATTATCGACAATCAGCCAAATTTTTGACCCTCTCGGTCTTGTCGGCCCTTGTGTGATCGAAGCCAAGAAGATCATGCAGAAATTATGGATGACTAAAACCGACTGGGATGATCAAGTATCGCCTGACATACAAAATTCATGGCGATCATTCGAGAACACTCTTACGTGTTTAAATTCATTAAATATTTCAAGGTGGGTGCTGTGTAATGACTCTGTTATTAATGAAATTCACATTTTCACAGATGCTTCCGAAAAAGCTTACGGCGCATGTGTCTATGTTCGATCAACGGATAAAAACGGGTCTATCAGAGTCCAACTGCTGGTTTCCAAAAATCGTGTTGCACCAATAAAGCCCATAACAATCCCCAGACTGGAGCTTTGCGGTGCCTTGCTGGGATCGAGACTGTGTACTAAGGTTTTAAGCTCTCTTACTTTACCTGTTAGTTGTAAGTTTTGGTGCGATTCAACAATAGTGTTGAACTGGTTGTCTATGTCACCCAGCCTTTTGAAGCCTTTTGTACGTAATCGTATTTCTGAAATACAAGAGGCCACTGTGGGGCATACTTGGAGCTATGTGCCGTCTAAGGATAACCCGGCAGATTTTGTTTCTCGCGGGCTGAAGGCTGACCTAATCAGCGAGTGCTCATTATGGTGGTCAGGGCCTACATTTTTATTAAAAGATAAAAATGAATGGCCAAAAATGCCTAACAAAGTTGAGAAACAAGATCTACCAGAAGTAGTGTCATCTCATTCAGCTAATCATTCATCATCAGTCATTCACCCATCACCAATCATTCACAAATCAGATTCACAACACATCAAACAGTCATTTATATCATGTAGAAATCATTCATCAATTATAAAATCTTTAATTCATAAATATTCTAAATTTAATTATTTACAAAGAATTGTTGCTTACATACTAAGGTTTATATACAACTTAAGAACAAAAAATAATAAACAAAAGGGTTGTCTTTCTATTGAAGAACTAAATAATTCATTTAAAATTATAATTGTAAATTCTCAGAGAGAAATGTTTCCGGAGGTACATAATTTATTAAAATTAGGGAAATCTCTACCACGAAAAAATAGATTAACTTCATTAAGTCCATTTATTGATTCAGATAGCATAATTCGTGTAGGTGGTAGACTAGATAATTCTCCCTATGACTATAATGTTAAACATCCAATTTTACTGTGTTCTAAACATCATATCACTAAAATCATATTTTATAAATATCATTTCGACCTATTACATGCCGGACCTCAGTTGCTTTTAGCAAATATAAAACAATTATATTGGCCATTAGGGGGCAGAAACCTATCGAAAAGGATAGTAAGGCAATGTATCAAATGTTTTAAACTCAAGTGTCAAAATGTACAACCTATAATGGGACAATTACCTTTTTCGCGAACTCATTTAGAATTTCCATTTTTTCATTGCAGTGTCGACTATGCCGGGCCAGTATTATTAGCTGATCGAAAGGGGCGAGGTTGTAAGCTTATAAAATCATACTTATGCATTTTCGTGTGCCTTGCAGTTAAAGCTGTACATCTAGAGCTTGTCACAGATCTGACAAAGGAGGCATATATGGCCGCCTTAAATCGATTCATTGCTCGACGAGGCAAACCTCAGAGTATATTGTCAGATAACGCGACTAACTTTGTAGGAACCTCTAACGAATTAAAACTATTTTTAGAACAGTCTAATATTTCTTCCGAAGTCATGCAGCAAGGTATAGAATTTACTTTCGCGCCTCCTTACTCTCCTCACTTTAATGGCATTGCAGAGGCTGCCGTTAAATCTACAAAGTACCATTTAAAACGGTTACTTCAACTCACACATTTCACTTTCGAAGAGATGGTAACTTGTTTGTGTCAAATCGAAGCAGTATTAAATTCCCGTCCACTGACTCCATTATCCTCGGATCCCTTAGATTTCACCGCCCTTACTCCATCACATTTTTTAATTGGACGACCACTAATGTCAATTCCGCATCCACAGGTGGCTGATACCAATATTTCTCGGCTGGAGCGGTTTCAAAGAATGGAACATATAAAACAACATTTTTGGAAGCGTTTTTATTTAGAATATGTTTCTCTGCTTCAGCAAAAAACGAAGTGGTCCACATCAACAGGACAGCTGTCAGAGGATGCACTCGTACTCGTCAAGGAGAAAGGTCAACCACCTCTATTATGGCCTTTAGGACGAGTGATGAAGGTCTTCCCTGGCAGTGACGGAGCTTCGCGGGTGGCTGAATTAAAGACGAAGAGGGGGACTATCGTTCGGGGCTTCAACAACATCTGCCCACTTCCTCTCTCTTGAATACTTCAACCCGGGGAGTATGTTCGGGCATCGCCGTCGTCGAATAGAGGGGCGCGGGCGCGGGCGCGGCGCGGCCCGTACGCATCGTGTGGGTCATATGGACCTCAGCGAGCACTTGCTAACCACAGCCGACCGACGACACACGCGTTTCGTTGTACCAACCATTTTAGAATTAATATATAGCGTTTACAGTCCGCTGCTTTTCATTTCCCTTATTAAGTTAGGACACTAACATATATATATATATATATATATATATATATATATATATATATATATATATATATATATATATATATATATATATATATATATATATATATATATATATATATATATATATATATATATATATATATATATATATATATATATATATATATATATATATATATATATATATATATATATATATATATATATATATATATCATAAAGAGGATTAGAAGAGAAGATATTCTTGAAAAGAGGCAGATTATTAATAGTCACTGCTAACAATCAAACAGTGATTTTTTAAAATCTCATGTAAAGTATATTAAAAAGTGGAGAACGGAATGTTTAGACGCTATGTCTATGTCTCTCTGTCTAGACGCTATGTCTGTCTAGCCTTCTATTAGACAAAACGTAAAACAAAAAAATAAACAAATATATCCTAACTACTTATACAAACCTAAACAAAAATTATATATATCTTGATGATTATAAGAGTATTATTCTTCCCATCACCACGGTATCAATACAATAAATAGTTAAAATCATAAAACAGTTTCATAATACGCTATTAAAGGAAAGCTTTAGAACAGCCTGTAGTAGTTCCACTGTGCTTACTTATTAAAAAGTTTATAGCAAACATTACTCTAGAGAATAATGGGCTGGAAGTGTTTAAGCTGGGATGGAAAAAATGGATTTTAACTATTCACACAATACTCCCGCTCAAGCCTTTTACTACCGGAATTTTTCATTTAAGACAGACTTTTGAGCAGATTATTGGCTTAGTCGAGTAAAAGAACAACTAGAGATGAGACACAAAGGATCAAACGGAATGTTTGAAACCTAAGAATTAGATTTCTTGTACAAATAAAATTGAGTTGAAAGCTCCTCTAAGCACAAACCTGTAGTGACGTAATTCAATTGTGACGGTCTACTCAGCGTGCAACATGTTGTAAGACGTTCTTTTGAATGTTAACTGTTATGAAATTTCTTTTTATATGTCCACAATGTTTGTAAAAGCTCCTGTACGTTTTGTTTTAAGCGCGGTCTGCATATACTTAACGAAGACCGTGGAAGTAGGTCAGATTGAGACTTTTGTACTTCTTTAAACTACTATTCTTTAATATTTTAATATAATTAATGAATACTGATCTAGACTGATCAGTATTCATTGCTTATAGGAATGAAATTATTAGTAATATTTTAAAGGAGGATTTTCTCTCTGACTACCCCGCTTGGGATAAAGCGAGAAGACATGCATGTTAAAGGAACGTTATTTTGATATTTAATTAAGATTTTTTAGCTTCACGCTTTATCCCGCTCGTAGCTACAGTTAAGATACTCTGTTCAAAGCTTTTCTCGAAAAAGCATTGTATTACCTGGTGAGTGGCTTAACTCAACGCCAAATAAAAGTTAATATTGCATATATTAATTAAGAATTCAGTTTAATTTAAAGATTTTTTACTAGAAATTCGCTCGTAAGTTAATTTAAGAAAATAAACGACGATGTATATTGTATTACATTTACATAGTGCATATAGTTGGGAAAAGAGAAATTAAAATAAGTATAAGTTTGTTATAATATTTTATTACTTACTTAAAGATTTATAGAATTTTATTGTAATATGGAAAAAAACGTGCCTCCTCATAATAAATATACTTTCTACAAAAATCGAGATTAGACAACTATAGTTAAACTAGAGATACTCATATCCTCAAAACTTAGCATATATCGATTATTATGATACTTATATGTATATTTTTTGTGTAAGCCTACCTTAGAGATGCGTTTCGTGTTTTTGGACTCTATAGAATTTTACTTTTGATGCCGTTTTAAAGATCTCGAAAAGGTGGATTGGTGATAAATATAACAGATGTTCAAATTTACACAGATGAATTGATGATTCATTAAACATATTCTATACGTAAAGCAATCGAATTTGCTTGACTTCTCAATCTCAAAACTTCTGCTTTTAAAGAAAGATTTCTAACTTAACATCCTTTTACGTAATATCGCATTCAACTTAACGAATACTTTAGCTTTATTATATCTACATACGTAGTATATATATACTAATTTCATTTGGCTCGTCGTGTCTTGCTGACACTTCATTCTCATTGCCCAATAAAAAGGGACCACCCACAGTTGTATCCGAAGATTTTCCGAAGATATTTCATAACAAAACTTGATGACAAGAAATCATTTGTATTAAATTTGCTTGTCTTTTTCGCTTTATACTATATTACTATATACATAGCAAAGTTTAGTTCGAACAATTGTGCGAAGTAAGAACGATAACCTCGCACTTAATCTCGTACCAGAGCGAAAAGTATGGAAATAAACTCATTACCCCGACTAGAATCGAACACACACCCATAAATTTTTTGTTACTGTGCAATAGCAGAACAATATTTTTATTTTTAAAGTGTTAATACAGACTAAGAATAGGAAATATATTAAAAGAAAACATACAAAAATTTTGGGTGCAGCAGGATTTGAACCTGCGCCCTCTCACCACTGACCATGTATTTTTTATCACGCTGCGTCAAAATTCTTATATACTTTATACAACTTATTTCGTTTTTGAGATATATTAGTCACCAAAAATCGCAAAAGCTCTAAAAAAAATTTACAAAAGGCAAGAATTAGAGCTTCAATTAAGTTAGGAGCTCCTACTAGTTGCTGAAGAGTGGTTAAAAATTTCAATTCTTGATGAAACGTATGAACACGACGGCTTCTGTAAATCATGTCGGGCGATCTTTCATCGTGGCGAGTGTCGGAATACTAAAATACAGCTAAAATGTAACAGCTTGCATCACAATTTCGATTTTAGAGCTAACAATGCCGCTTGTACAATTAAGCCACTTATTTAAATGCTGTCTAGTTAGCATTTTGGTTTACAGCCTTCGGTGCATTCGGTTGAAAAGTCCTTGTGATTTTGTATATGAATTTTGGCGTGATAGTTACGACACGAGAACTGTATATCGCACTCGTTTATGTAAATTATTCAATTTGTGGGCTTGAATAGTTAAAGTTATTTTAGTTTACTTTATTAATAATGTTAAAAAGTCAAAAAATACGATAAAGATCTATTTAAATAAAAATAAAGTAGAGGGAGGGAGGAGGGGGGTAAAGTAGTAAAGATGAGGACCGTAGTGGCGCAGAAGCGTAAGCGTCTGCCTGTAAACGCGACGGTTTGAGGGTTCGATTCCCTCTCGGGGAAGATGGATTTTTCTATTTTCATTTTCTTCGCTCTGGCAACTAGGCAAAGCGCGGCGTTGAGTTCCGCCACTCAACACGCAATGCCTCGAAAAAGGCGGAAAGTGGGGACGAAGAAAGCAGGGACTAAGCAACGGAGTGTCTTAACACTAGGTTCAAATGGTTCCTGCACTCTGCCTACCCTGCAATATGCGGGATAAAGCGTGAAGCTAGAAAAAAAAAATAAAGTAGAGGGATTCTAATTATTGCTGAATAGCAGTGTGGACAGAGGGATTTTAGTGTTAATATACTCCATTCTCCGCTGTCGTTCTAATTTTTTTTGGTTGAAATGCGAATATAAATAAAAATAAATATTTCCGTTATTCAGAAAATGAAATAAGAATAATATAAAAATTACAGTCTCTTTATGATTTTGTAGTCTTCATTGGCAGTAGAAAGAGGAAAAATGAAAAATTACTTAATGAAATATAAAAATTAGAAGACACGTAAGAGACGCAGGTTCAAATCCCGATGCCTTAAATTTTTTATTAAATAACATTACAGTTGTCTATTAAAAAAAGTATGTTAAGAAATACATATTAATAATCCAGCCAAAGAACCATTCCAATAGATAGTACCATAAAAATTCAAATAACCGTTTTTTTCTCAAGCATTTATCGCTTATTATTAAGAAAACCTCATCTAAGAACTTATAAAATGAAAAACGTTAGTTTAATTATAAAAATGATGATAATAGCTTAAGACCTTAATAGCAATATTGGATAAATGTAGAGAAAAAGAGAGAAAAATAATTATTTTGAAAGCGAAATAGCTGGAGAGAATAGTGCTTGGATAGCGGGGTAGTAACTTTATGGCCCTTTTATCGATTTTTAGTTTTTCTCAATAAAAGTTGAAAGTGTTTTTCAAGTGATTTTAGTGAGTTACCTTAGGCAGTTTCCCTAAATGTAGACTAACACACACAAAACCATCTCTTTACAATAAGATCTCTTAATAAAAAATCTTGTTTGATCACAATCACTTTGCCAACTAAAACGTAATAAAAAAGTAAGTGCCATTGAAAATCAAACCCACTACGACCTCAATATCTTTCCCACAATACTGTTAATTAAGTAACATACGTACTTATTTACCTTGTTGTTAACTAGAGGCAATTAAGAGAATATTTTAAACAGGCGCTAGTTCAGGTGTTTCTGGCTCTAAAACAAATTACTTTTCAGGTGGCACTAACAGTGTTACTATATTACGCCTCTAACACGCAATTTAACAATGTGTATAAATAAATAATCTTCTTTGCATTTTTTATTTGTGAAATGGCAATTTACGTTACAAAGATTTTTATTTACGAAATGATTTTAATATATATGTATATACATAAATATATATATATATATATATATATATATATATATATATATATATATATATATATATATATATATATATATATATATATATATATATATATATATATATATATATATATATATATATATATATATATATATATATATATATATATATATATATATATATATATATATATATATATATATATATATATATATATATATATATATATATATATATATATATATATATATATATATATATATATATATATATATATATATATATATATATATATATATATATACATATATACAATATATTAATTTAATCAAATCTTAAGACGTATCTTCCTCATACGCTAGAGTTAGTCGTTACATTGTTATTTATGTGCGTCATCTCTAGGGATTTGTTTTGGGACAATGTTGCATGCGAGTGGAATATATTATGTAATATCGAAATATATACGTAACTACTGTTTGTGGTTTATTATCTTGAATTATATAATATTTTGATTATTTTGTATGGAAAAGTTAAGGATATGCTTACAATTTCTCTGGCGGCGTTAGTCATTTTGAATTTGATGAATAAAAGCTGGAGCATTGTGAGCGACAACACGCATTTCAAAGCTTCTTTAGACCTGTATTTGGTTCACACGTCCCAGACAGCTTAGCGTGTTCTGACCTTCGCTCTCTACAGTACAATAAATAAACGCAATATGAAATATATGTATGTATGAAGAACAAGTTATGACTTTTTTCCTAAGGTCAAGAAATTGGAGAAATGCTGGTTTTATACGATATCCATCTTAATTCTAGTACTGTATAATGATAAGCGTAACTCAACACTGCAGTATGTATTAAAATAGCAGAGCAACAAACGCTGCGGTCCCTGAACACCTCTCTCGCCTCGTCCACTGTCATTGGCCTCTTCATACATGCTTTTTGGGAGTCCTCATGCTTTTTACGTGACCTTCCTCCAGTATTTTCGAAACTGTGTTTTTGAAAGAGCAGAGAAACGCCAATTAATTTATTGTAATCATAATCTATGTCTACATTTTTAAACCATCATATATCGTATTAACAGTCAGATAAAAATATTTATTTTTATATACTTATTACCTTTAAATTTGACCATAAACAAATTCAAATTAGTTACATCCTACTTTTATTAGACACATACCACACTTGTCACACAGTTATTTTCATGACTTTTTAAGTGTTTCGATGTGGGGTGATGAAGAACGCATAGCTTAGTTGTCGAAGCGCTTGGACGGTTTCCATAAGGCATGAGATCAATTCCTGCTGCGTTCAAACTTTTACCTGTTATTTCAAACATTTTTCAATTATATAGCTGCTACCAAGATCCCATTGTATGTATGTATTATTATAACTATAAAACCCTTTCAGAACAAAACAAAGCATAACCTCACAATTTATTAAGTGTCATTTATTTCCCAATACTCAAAGCATTTGAAAGTTTTAAAAGCTCGCCCCAAGTTAACTCAGCTGTTACATTTACAATTTTTCCTCGAACGCCGCTGTACTTGTTGCTAACAAATCCAAATACAATTTATTAAAGAACAAACCTTTACTCGAATCCGCATTTAAAATTTAATACTAGGTATTTCTACTTTGATTTAACAGACCTTTTTATTTTTATAACAAAACAATATATAGTAAATTGTTCTTTAAAATAAAATATTTTTAGTGAATACATAAAAAGCTTTCTTTAAACAAGCTTTTTGCTTTGAAAGTAAAAAAAAAGTCAGTCACATAGTCATAGTAATATAAGGTACGATTACAAAAGGAAATTTACTATAACATAGCCATTACTACACTGCATTGACACCATTCTTTCAATTGATGAGAATTGACTTCATTATTTCTCATTAATGAAAGTAATTGTACATTGTAAAAGGAAGTTAGGGATCGCCAATTAAATAGAAGTCGTACTAATAAGGTTGAAGATAATAATGGGTTCTGTACAAATTATATGATAAATGCCGTATTGGCATATCGGCATATTGTTTGACTGTAAATACGATAGTTGTAAGTGTGATCGTTTAGTTCTAAGTAACAATAAATATATAAAAATATGCTAAAATAAAAGTTAATTATGATTAATATTAATTCTATATACTTACTATGTATTTATACTAATATAATTAATATTTACGATAGGAACATATAGTATAAGTAAAAAAGGGTGGGTGTTGGTTATATTTCAAATAAAAAAAAGAGTTCGATTCTTACTCGCAGTAGTTTGATATTTTTGTTTGTAATGCTACTGAAAATTGGTTGGAAATATGCAATTGAGAATCTTTAAATTAGGTTTATTTTTATTGAGATAGCGTAAACCTCAACAACAGGTTAAGTACTTATAAACTATAGAAAGTTGTATATGACCATATATACTCATGATTTATGTATATACATATTTATTTTGAAATGTTTATTTAACTTTATTTATTCAGAATTATTGTTTCTGTAAATACATATGTATATAATTTTTAAACATACAAGTCTCCAGTTATTTAAATTTCTTAGTTTTGTGGTTGCCTGTAAGAGATCACTTTTAGTGATAAGGCCGCTATTGCACAGTGATGTCTTTAAAAATTTTGATTTGCATTGTTACGCTATTTTTTACCTATTTGTGCAATAAAGTACTTTAATTAATAATTTAGTTCAGAAAAAGATTATTTATTACATAATCAAAAACACATCCAATCCAAATATTCGTAAAATAAAGAAATAAATACATATTACTATTAATAATTATAACAAAATAATGTTCTATATAAAATTATAATTCAACAACCACTTATATATCTCGTGATCTAATTATCATAAACTGTAAATCGCTTAGGCAAGTGCAATAAGGAGTACTTTTTCCTTTTTTTGACGTCAATGCTCTCATCTGTAAAGTTTGAAAGGCTTAAAAAACGCCAGGTTCCCTTTTTTTCAGTTGTAAAGTGTCGACTTTAAAATGCTTAGTTAGTGAAAGTTTAGTAAGTGTAAAAAACTTTAAATGAGAACTTATTTTGGATTGGCGGTATTGGAAAGTGTTTGATTTTTGTGATATTTTGGACTTCATTTTCTATCAGAGAAATATTTATTCTAAAATTTAAATTACAATTATTTTACTTTGATAACTTATGATATAACAAACTGTTAATTGTAAAAGTATTTATTATCGACTTGGTCCAGTTTGTGGATTCGATTCTCATACTAAAATAATGGGTTATTTTCATTTTTTTTGCTCTGATATAAATCGCGGCATTAAGTTCCGCAATGCCTCAAAGGACAAAAAGATATTAGGTTCCACTGCCTTAATTTTTATATATATATATATATATATATATATATATATATATATATATATATATATATATATATATATATATATATATATATATATATATATATATATATATATATATATATATATATATATATATATATATATATATATATATATATATATATATATATATATATATATATATATATATATATATATATATATATATATATATATATATATATATATATATATATATATATATATATATCAACAAATCCATCTGCATGTAAGCACATTAAAACCGGTTACTACCAAGAAAGGTCCATTATATGATAATTTACAAAAACTAAACCACTGAACGGATATAACACAAATATTTTAGTTTTATGAATGAACTTCCCGTCGCAGCAAATGAGTGATGACTCAAATTTTAACCTTGACTTACATTGAACGTTGAAGTTATGGGAAAATTATGTTTTTTGAGAAGCCATCGCGGATATGGGGAAATGGGACAATGCATCTATACGTGATGGTTGTGGATGCAATCCTCACATGAAGACATGAATTATTACCTCGTTTATGTTTAAAGAAATTCGGCGTTTATTTCCGCCACACACTATATGTTGTTGGAAGTAAGACTAATAGCTGAACACTGTGTGTCTAGAGGTTAAATTATCTCTATATACTCTTTTAAATTTGTATAAAATAAGGCATATAGTGTTATTAAAACATATATACGCGCTTACACGGGCATAATCGTAAATCTGACGATACACGAAAAATAATAAAAAACAAAAAGAGTTTGATTTCCGCCACTAAACACGCAATGCCTCGAAAAATCGAATGGATTCGTATGATTCCTACAGTTCCCTCTGCCTACCTGTGAAGCCTGTGAAGCTAAAAAAAGAGGTAAGGTAAAGTAAAGATACAAAAACTGGAGGATAGAAATTTAGAGGATTCACCTTCCCTGAACAAATAGACCTTTCCTCTATTTTATAAGCAGAACCAAACCTCTAACATTACCTAACCAGCCCATAGAAACACCTATAACCTTCACAAAAATGTTCCCTAGAGCGAAATTAGAATGTACTCCCATTGCGTGCCGCCAACCATAACTTAATTGCACCATAACGTCGTCACTCTACCGTGACAATATTTTGTCTTGACGATTATCTCATGATTATCATCAGAATTTGTTCACTTTAAATTCTATATCGAACTTATGTAGATGTTTCTAATGTGTTTTTTTTTAATTTGTTAATATATGTACATATAGTATATACCTTAACTATATATTTTTACAATATTTACCTCTTTGGATGTGTATAAATAATTTAATTTTAGTACCGAAATATCGTTGCATTACCTATTTTAGTAAATCTATACAGGCATATATAGACTGGTAGTTATCATCTGCAGCATCGTCGGTATTGCCATAAGCCACTAATTCCTGAGATAAGCGCGTTCAGCAAAACAAACTCTTCAGTTTTATAACATAGTCACAAGTAGTAAAGGTAAAACGTAACTAAAAAATTGAACCATTTATAGTATAATAAGTTTTTTTTTTTGCGCAAATTTACCTAGCGTTTTATGGGAAGTAACACTTGATTTTGCATTATATCTTACATACATACCTACATACGTACAGACAATGGCATAAATTCGCCAACTTAACTTACACTCTAGTATAAACCACCATGAGGTTATCACAATCACCATAACATGGAAAAATAAGCTTTAGTTCTTCCATAATAAAACTTGAAACACAATCAAAATTATTACAGTTTCCTTTCAAACAAATTAGAGCTTTAATAATATGTGTAGTAAAGTTCAATATTATAAATGTACAAAACAGCCAGAGCATTTCAAAGTGTTAAGGCAAACCGGTGTGACCAGTCTGGGCAATGCTCAGCAAAAAACAACGGAACAATTTCAAGTCACAGAGTAGGTGCTTTCGGTTAACAAATCTATTCACGAGCATGTTGGAGTGAGAAGCTGAATATATATATATATATATATATATATATATATATATATATATATATATATATATATATATATATATATATATATATATATATATATATATATATATATATATATATATATATATATATATATATATATATATATATATATATATATATATATATATATATATATATATATATATATATATATATATATATATATATATATATATATATATATATATATATATATATATATATATATATATATATATATATATATATATATATATATATATATATATATATATATATATATATATATATATATATATATATATATATACATATATATATATGTATATATATATATATATATATACATATATATATATGTATATATATATATATATATATATATATATATATACATATATATATATATATATATATATATATATATATATATATATATATATACATATATATATATATATATATATATATTTCGTCGTGGCACAGATGCGTAACGTCAGCCTGTAACGCGACGGTTTCTGAATACGATTCCCCGCCGGGGAAGATGGATTTTTCTGAGTTCCGCCACTCAACACACAATGCCTCGAAAAAAGGCGGAGAAAGCAGGGACCAAGCAACGGAGTGTCTTAACAAAACGATTGAAAATGCTGCATAATATGCAAATGTCATATATGTTGAATAAGAAAACATATACTATACAAATGCATATGCGAGCATAACGTTATTACTAGGACTATATGTTAACATAATGTTGCTTTGAAATTTAAGCGAATAATAGACATAATTTTCTATTAACCTACTCGAGCTTTTGAAAATATGTATTGATGTATTGTATTCTACATAGCTTTTGCCCGTTAGAAATAATTTAGAAAGTATCGATCGATCTGATATACGTTGTACTGAGGCAGGTTATAGAAGTAAATAAATGAAGCTTTAAAACAGCTTTTACAATGTCGAGGCCAATACTCAATTGTTTGTGATAAAATGGTGATGTTGAATTTAGGTGAAACAGTAAATAAAGTCTGGACACTGGTCACTGGCTTTATGAATTAAAAAAGAGAAATAACTTTGTGATTCTAGTAAAACTGAAAGTTACGTTTAAGTGTTAAAGCTGTCTCATTGATAAAAAGTGACCAACACATAAATATGTATGTATGTATGTATGTATGTATGTACGTAATAATAATAATAATAATAATAATATTCTTTATTGCACATAACTAAAAATATATAATAAGGAGTAAAACAAACAGAAAATAATAAAAGCACAACAAGGCGACCTTATCGCTTGAAGCGATCTCTTCCAGGCAACCTTTGGATGTAGGAGTAGTATAAGAATGGGTGGTGCATATACTGAAAGATATATGGAATATATATTAATAAAATATATATAATAAATATACGATTATAAACATACATAAATAAATAGACATAAATATATATACACATAAACATATACATATACATACATACATACATACATACATACATACACATATACATACATATCTACATAAATTGAAAATAATACATACTATAGATTTAGTAATCTAGGTGTACAAAACAAAACAAAAATATTAATTTCATATAAAAGAAAGAAAAAAACAAACAACACTACTGGTTTAAATAGTATTCTTTAAGTTTCTTCTTAAAGATGTGTAGACTCTTAGCACGCCTGATCCTAAGAGGTAAAGAGTTCCATAGTCTAGCAGCTTTGATAGTGAAGGAATTAGAATAAAAAGAGGAAGAGTGAAGGGGAATTTCAAGTAAAAGGTTATTGTTGGAGCGTAAGGAACGTGAGTGGGTGTCATGAAGGAACTTAAATACGTATGTATGTATGTATGTATGTATGTATGTATGTATGTATGTATATATATGTAGTATAACAACAGGCACTGTTGACGATATTATTCACTGAGTGCCCTTGAAGTAAATAATAGATGACATTGACGTTTTTTGTTTAACTAGACGTGACAAAAGTAGTGAGTAGAAGTGGTTCATGTATATTTTCAAGCAAAAAAGAAGTAATACTAAATAAGTACCGTAGAAATCTATTTTTTTTACTTTGTTTTAATAACAGGATAAAATGCGAATGTAAGTTCCACTACTCAACACGCAATATGACGAAAAATTATTCATATGACGAGGTACAGAGGTTCATCTCCCTTGCTTTAAATATTTTTTGGTGTCATATATTCTAATGAATATATTTAAAGAATTTTCATTTAAATATAGCCAGTATTCTATTAAAATAATGAGACGATATAAACACGCACTGCTGCACGTAAACAATTCACTTTATAAATATGGAACGATCTGTTGACTTGTTAATTAGACATAGTCATTGAATATTAGACAACAAATTTTGTGTTCATCTTTCGAGTGTTAAGAATGTGTGTTTATATGTATGTACGTATGTATATATGTATATGTATATATTTATGTATATGTAAGTATGTATATGTAGAGGATACCGAGTGTTAAGACACTCTGTTCCCCACTTACGCCCTATTCTGCCCTTTATCTTATTACTAACCCTAAGAAATTTAAATAATTCATTTCTACTACTCGATGCGCTGCGCCATATCTTCATAATATTTGAACCTATTTAATAAAGACTAAGCCTTAACATTAACACTCACTCTGTCACGAATACATAAAAAAATGGTATTATAACATTTCCAAATCATATTTCGATAGCCAACAAAATTATAGCAATAAAACACTGTGGAAACAATTCCGCCAACTTTACTCGTACCATTATAACTTAACGTAGAATGAAGTAGGGCTATAAATCTAGTCATGATAGTCGCAGGCACCTTCAATGCGGTGAGCGTGGGTTCAGGCCGGATCGATGCTAGCGTAGTTTACATAACCGTAGTTTAGTTTTAATTTTGTATGTGGCGCTTTAAATTTATTAACTAGTCTGTTTGTGTTGTATTCAAATGCTTATATATTGGGTTTACGTAACAAAATGGTAAGGTTATTTTATATTATATCTTTGTTCAAAATGGGTTTAAAGTACGACGAAAATTCGATTTTCATGCAAAAATAAGTTATAGGTAAATCTGTATACAGTCAAGAACTCAATGCCACGCTTGCCCAGATACCAGAGGAGATGGGAATAAAATAATACATCCTTCCCTAGTGGAAATCGAATCCACAAACTGTCGCGTATATAGGCAGACGCTGCGTCTCTGGGCTACAACGGTCCTCTTAATTCCTAAAAAAACTGCAGGCAAAAGTTATTATTACATAATACTAAAGACTCAACATAAACGTCATATAGAGCTAGGTTTTGTCTTCACTTCAGAAATATAACATAAGAAAAAGAAGACAATTAATTACAGTCTAATTTAAACATTAATTTTAATCTAAAAGAACGTATTTTAAAGAATCTTTTAATTCGAGCATAATATCTTGAACGCCCGATAATTATATTTGTAAGTCACGTAGATCCCTAATTGTTATTCAGTGGATGCAAATGCATTCAGAGTTTTATGCGGAAAAGTTGGAAATTATTATTTTTACCATGCCATTTATATTCCGTCCTTATTTGAAAAGACTGTGTTGACGTTACGTAATTTGATGTGGGTTCAACTTGTTGTAAGTCGGAGAAATGTAACGGAGAAGAAATAGAAATATACTTTTTAAATAATCTATTATTTTTTTTTAAATAATCTCATACTTTATGATAGTATAATGTTGATGATAAGACATGTTGTTAGATATTATTTATTAATCAATTAACGATTGTTATGTAGCTAAAAGCGGTAATCATACGCTTTTCGACTTACAAAAATATAGATGAAATCATTTATTAATACCTTCAATTCTTTATCTGTGCAAAAATACTAAAATATGAAAATACCAAGAAATTTTCATTTTTTACGCATATTTAAAAACAGAAGATCCTATGAAAACAGTATAACCGTCAACAAACATGTATAAAGCTTAGATTAAAGACCCTGTATCTACTCGGTGATTTGTCCAGAGATTACACGCAAGGGGGCGAAAGGTACAAAACGTTTATGCTACTATCAAATATTTTTCCTTGCGAGCCCCGCGACAGTCGACAGGTAGAATAAATGAGCGTGCTTTATTGCTATAGAAATTGTTATGGCAACCACTATGAAAAATTGTAAATGTCATGGTTTTTCTAAGTGATTTAACCAAAATTATGTCATAGAACCTTAAAAGTGTATGTTAAGTTGTATCGTTATGCAGGAAATAAAGAAAGAACGAAGTTCAGAAAATTACACAAAAAATTGCCCTACAGAGGTGTGCTAACAACGTAACAATCTATAAAAAGCATATAAGAATTTCAACGCAACGTGATAAAGAACGCATAGCTTAGTGGTCAGAGTGCTTAAACGGTTTCCATGAGGCGTGGGTTCGAATCCTGTTGCATTAAAATCTTTATTTATATGTTTTTAAATATTTTCTCCTTTTTTGTTTGTGTAGATTAACATTATTAAAATAATAAATAATAAAAAAATACTCAATGTGGGTGCAGAGTAACAAACGGCAATAACGTATGTCGTAATATTTTGTCTTTACTACGAGAGATGAAGTCGTAATGATCCTACACATAAAAAGAGGTATAATAAGAGCAAGTGGGAGGCAAAATGTACTGGGATTAAAGATGTTTCCATACTAATACATATATAAAGGTTAAAAAGTAATTGAAATTCTTTACTATTTCTGGGTTTCTAAGAGATAAAAAATAGCTTCACGCTATAACATATAGCATTTTTACTATCAATATATGTACTGTTAATAGGTACATGTTTTTATTATTGTTAATACTTTTTTAAGGTTGCCTCTTGTACAAGCAGAGGAGAGCTAATGTGACAATGTTCACTTCATACTTTCTACTTAATTTTACATATATTTGATATTGAGTGGTGGAACTCAACGCCGCGTTCTATATATTTATTAGCGCGAGTAAATAAAATATTGAATTCATCTGAGTCTGAAAACCGTCAAACAAACCGACAACCGTCGCGTTTTCAAAGTAAAGTCTGTATCGCTGAGACATTACGACCTCCTTAAACTTAAGATATGTCTAAATATATTAGTTTTCACGCTTTTTCTTCATGTATATAAAGATATAGAGTAGTAGTAGAAGCAGTAAGACAATATTCACTTTCCACTCAATTTTTAACTAACTTGTTGGGCGGCAGAACTCATTAACGCACTTTGTACGTGTGTTTATATGTGTGCATGTGTGTATGTGTGTATATATCTACTTCAGGTTTTTCTAAAATTTTATATAGTAAACAAATTTTGAACAAAAATTCACTCAACAAAACTCAGTTTACGATATTCATATATCGTATTATATAGTACCCAAAGTTTGCTGTACATAAGTTTACACCAAACAACATATAGAGATTGGGAACGATAAAATTCCATATTTATTATATTTAAAGAGTACTCCGACACGAAAGTTAGGGAATTCGATTTCCACGAGAGCTAAATTTATATTTTTACACATGCACTCTGGGATGTAGGCTTTAGCATATCTATTTATATTAGTTTAAGGCATCGTAGCTTAGTGGGAGAGATTCTCATAGTATATGTTAAGGGTCTGGGTTTAATTCCAAATCTGGAATAAGAATGTATGAGGGAAGACCTGAGACTCAGTTTGCAGTTCTCTTATCAAGTAAATAAGCTAAAACAATTTAAAGGAAGAATTTTGTTTTACAAAGTTACTTAAAAACGCCTACAATTATATATAATAAAATTAACTAAACATATTACATGTACGCCATACAATATTCCCATCCAAATCCCTGTGAGGAAACAATGCGGTTTAGTGAAGCTTTCAACTGGATTTATGTATCTCTGTAAAGAAAGATCTTACGCATTGGCGTTGGCATACAATTGTATATATGAAGCCAAGAAACTTATATAAGAGATTAATTTGACAATATTTTCGTTAAACATATACTTGGTATATTGAAGGAGTTTGATATTTAATTTGCGAGGACTATCAAATGCAAGACCTTAAGACCTGATAAGATGGTATCAATACAAAGAGCGGCGTTGAGTTCCGCCACACGACATATAACACGTTTATCTACACATATAGGTAGATGAACTTAACTGAACGGGAATGGGGAACGGATTGTTTTAATATTGTTTTGAACTTATAGGATCAAAAGCGTACCTAATTAATAAATAGAATTTAAATTACTTTTCGAATAATGAATTGTAAAAATAAAGCTTGCTAAGCTTTGATTAGACTTTTTTTAAATTCCTATAAATATGCATACATACATATATAAAAGCTTTTCAGCAAAAAAAATATAAAAATAATAAACAAACACATCTTCTCAAGTATCACGCAGGTGTTCATTTCGAAATGAAATTCTTACATATTCAGAAATATTTCAACATTTCTTCGATTTAAAGTAGATTGGTTTCTCGTTATTGAAATTGGTAGTCATGTCTTTTTATTTACTTTATATTTATAACAAGATGTTAAAACGAATTAAGTTAAGTTCTAAGTTAATAAGTAAATAGATAATTAAATTTACTACGATCCTTCCAATTTAAAATTTTTATTTATTTAATAAATAAATATTTTATTTGGAAGGCACGTCGTAGCGTAAGTCACAGTTTGTGGGTAAGATTCTCACTTGGGGAACGTCTCTCTAGTAACAAGGCAAAGCGTAACGTTCAGTTCTGCCACTCTTCACGCAAGGCTTCGAAAGACGAATATTATATAAGGCGGCCTATCCTACAATGTACGGGATTAACCAAGTTGTTGAAAAAAATATCGTGATCTTCTATAGTACCAAATAAAAACATCATCCATCAAAACCCACATTCTCTATACAACTATTAAATATACTCGCATATAGTAAGTAATGGTTAAGTATTTTACGTCATAAGAATAATTTAGAAAAGAATATATATATATATATATATATATATATATATATATATATATATATATATATATATATATATATATATATATATATATATATATATATATATATATATATATATATATATCCTTACAAAACCGATTAAAAAAATTAAAATTTTTTATACCAATAAACACACAACAAAATAATTGAAGCTAACCTAAACTAATCTCACGTGATATCTAACTTAACATAAAACTGTTAAAATATATTCCAACATAGACCACTTAATTGTAACAAAAACAAAATATAAAATAGGCAAAAGGCAACGACAGTAAAAAATCGCTTGCTATCATTCTCTTAGGCTAAAAAATGTCAGGACGACTCGACACGGCATCCAATTCTCAACTTGACAGCGTAGCTTACGATCACTATTCCACATTTAGGTATTCCCGACTGGAAAATTGAACAAAATCACGTTTTTAACGTCGAATCTGATTTCATTGGAAATACTGTGCGTCTGTTAGAATGAATATCAATTATTTTGTGGAAAACTAGTTTTAAATGCGGCAGAGGCGCAACGTCGACATGTAAACGCAACGGTTTGTAGGTTCGATTTCCACTAGGGGAAGGTGGAGAATTTGCTTTTTGCTTTCATTTCTCCTGGCTGAATGCGAGAAAAGCTAAACCGATTTTTATGAAATTTTCTATAAAACCATAAAATAGCGGAGGCTGGGGAGTAATAATTCAGAATCATGATTAACGCAAAAAAAACAGTGTTTTAGTGAATATGTATAAATTTAAGAACCACTTAATCTATAAAAATTACAATTATACATATTATAATATGTATAAATACACGTATTATTATTAGAGTAAGCCTGAGAATAAAACAAGCGAGCCAAGCCACGAACGGGTCGCTAGTTTGTAATGTTTGTGATGTATATGAATATATATATATATATATATATATATATATATATATATATATATATATATATATATATATATATATATATATATATATATATATATATATATATATATATATATATATATATATATATATATATATATATATATATATATATATATATATATATATATATATATATATATATATATATATATATATATATATATATATATATATATATATATATATATATATATATATATATATATATATATATATATATATATATATATATATATATATATATATATGTAACGGACTAGCGTAGGTACATACAAAAAAGTTAAAAACAAATTTACTGACATGATGTAAAAGACAACTTTAATGTGCATTAAATTGACTTAAGTAGGTTAATTGGTGCTTATTCAAGTTCATTCATTCAATTCCACATTAATATTTAAATACCTATAAAATTTGAATGTTAAAGTTACTTAACTTTTAGAGCTTAATCTACGTATATTAATTATAATTAAATAGTTAATTATTACTTAATCGTGGCGTAGTTAGACAGTATGTCTGTAATGTTTATGGTAACGGGTTTGATGTCCAGTTTGAGCGGAAACTGGAAAGCGAAATGTTTTGAAACTGAATACTCTTTGCCTTTTCTGCTATTTGCGGGAAAATGCGTGAACTGAAAACTGAAAAACATTACTACCTCTTCCTAACTAGCCCGCTAGGTAACTGAGTGAACTTATGTGTATATGTATGTACCTACATCCAGCTAATCATATATTATTTTATGAAAATCCTAGAAACATTTAAATACAAAAACATGAGGGCAAAGTTCAAGAATACGTTGGTATGTCATTAAACATTAACAAGAAAGATGATACCAATGAATCAGTTGTAATGAGTCAAATTATATTGACACGTGTGCGATTAACTAAAGAATTTCTATATCCGCTAAGCTAGTTGCAATCGCCAGCTTGGTTTGCAAGGACTTTGGACATTTTTTTAGCTTCACGCTTTATCCCGCACATAGCGGGATAGCCTGAAGGAAATGCAGGAACCATGGGAGCCCAGTGTTAAAACTTTGCGTTCCACACTTTCCGTTTCCGCTTTTTCGATGTACTACGTATTCACGGAAGCGAACGCCGCGCTTTGCCTAGTTGCCAGAGCAAGGAAAATGGAAATGAAAACATTTAACTTCTCCGAGTGGGAATCGAACTCACAAATCGTTGCGTTATGTATATATATATATATATATATATATATATATATATATATATATATATATATATATATATATATATATATATATATATATATATATATATATATATATATATATATATATATATATGATTTTTGTTCTTATTGGACACTAAAGAAAAATATGTTTTAAAAAATATATACCTATCATAAATCATGGCTTACGTATCACAAATATGTAAATATTTCTTAAATGCATCTCATATCTATACATACGATAGTAAGAAATTTTATTATATACGCAAAAAAATATACATACACAAATAGCAAATAAAATAAACTATAAAGATATAATAGATAGCATGTCACAAAGCTGGACTGCTACAACAATAACGTTGCTTAGTTTGCCAGATTTTTAATGGAAAAGAAGCTTGAGCTTTACATTAGAACTGCGACATATATTTTTTTTACGTTCATAAAAATATTTATTATCTATTGTGAGGCATTCTAGCGTTTGTAGTTATTGGTCCAATAACCGTCTTTTGTGTTGTTGGCTAATATTTTGGGAAAGAGGTCGTTTACAGTTCTTGTTTTATTTACTTTACTCTATAGCTTTGGTGCAGTGAAAGTTGTGATGGAATTAAAAAAAGAGTCGCGGGTTCAAAATATTCTTATATAAGTAGAAGTAATAGAAAATATTTACATAGATAATAAGATAAATTAAATAGATAAGTCTAGAAATCTTTCCGTCTGTATAAATTTAATTTCGGGAAATTTTTATTGCGTGTACATTGATGAACCAGAACAACGGGCTATGTCTTTTTACCAAATCAAATAAAATAAGAATATTTCGTTCTCCAGAGATTCCTCCTGGCAATTGAATTCTTTCCCAAGAATCCTCGTGGGAACCGCATTCTCTCTTGGGAATTCTCCTGGGAGACTGCAGAGTCCAACCAAACAATAATCCCTATTACCATAATCATAAATTTAAATTCACATAATTAATTCCCACCTGGAACGTCATTTCTTGTAATATAATAAAATTGTTCTTTTTTAAATACAATTATAACTAAGTTAGTTAAAGTATTGCGGAACATCTCGTAACTCACAAGTTGAAAAGCCACGGCTTTAAGTTAAAGCAATAAAGTGGTTTAAAATGAAGAGTTAACAGGTTGCTTGATTCTAGTATTTGAAGACAAAGATAACTGAAAAACTTTAAAGTAACTACTTCTACGGTATAAAGATGTGAAATATTGCGAAACTGTTAAAAGATCTTCATCTTCTATGTTGGTAATAAAAGTCAGTGGACTGTATAATAAATATATTAGAAACAGAATACGCCAGGTTCGTATAAGTTTAAATGGAATTGGATGACTAATATATCACTGAGAACGAGGACACAGTGGTCTCGCTGTCGCCCGCATCTCCTACAGTAGCCCCACGTTACTGTTAAAAAAGCCCGTGAACCAATGTTCATGCGTTACGTCAGGTGCATGTAAGAATTTAACATGGTAATGATCATGGAAAAACAATTAAACTTTGTTAAAAACTTATGTAGATGTTTATCGAATATACAATGATCGTTATTTAGTGATAGTGTCATGTAGTTAGAAAATCAGAGAACAGAGTGTCACATCACCATATCAAAACTTCAAAAAAAAAAACGTGAAAGCTAGTTTGGGAAACTAAAAAAAAAGGTTACGATAATCTAATTGCAAATAAAAATAAGGTTTTTCAACCACTCCACTCTACTCAAACCGAGCCGTGCCCAAACGTACAGAATAATTCAATTTGTTGACAATTTGGAGGCATTGCGCAAAACTTGGTCTCCCCGAAGAATTGTGGTTTCAATCTTCTCGACAATAGATTTATTGCTTATTTGAACAAGCATGCATTGACCTTGCGGTCTGCCTAAACTTTCAATTACGCCGTTCAAATACGGATACGGATATTTCCCCTTTTTGTGTTTACGTATTATGTACACATATACATACATACATACACACAGTGTTGTTTTCCTTACCACAGTACAAATGCAAACAACGGCGTTGGGTTACGTCGTTAACTCACAATGTCTCATTTAAGAGGTTAGTGGGTAATGATAAGAAGATGTTAGTAAATGTAGAAGACAGTTATATGTATACAATGATTGTTATTAGTATAAGTGTTGCAATCACCAAAACAGCCAAAAAAGCTGAGGTCCGCCACTCAACTCGCAATACCACTAGATGCGGAAAAAACGAAACGGAGTGTCTTAACACTAGGTTCCTTCTGCCTATGAAGAAAAAAAATCAATGTAGAATACATTTTTTTAAGAAACCTATTACTGAGTTAGCATATAAAATCCTTATACATTATTAAACAATAATTAATTAACACTAAAATAAATTCAAAGTCCAAGCCCTACATTAACAATATTAGACACGTCTGAACGCCGTTAACTCTAAACTTGTAATGAAAACTATTTATTTAAGCGAAAGTTATAAACAAAGGGACACGCAAATAGAATTTAACGAGGACATTAATAAAACTTTGTCGAAGCTCCGTGCCATCTATAAAGGGACGAACAACTTACAAGATTTATTGTAATATGTAGAATTAGTTTGTGTATTCAAAAAACAAATAAATTACGCCGAACGTTCCCACACTCCTTTTGTCCCTTATATTATTTAATGCTCTAAAGAATTAAGATTTGAACGCCCTACTAAATCATATATAATTATATTATATACGTTTATATATTGAAAAGTTTAGTTGTACGTAAGTTTTATTGTTTGATTATATATATATATATATATATATATATATATATATATATATATATATATATATATATATATATATATATATATATATATATATATATATATATATATATATATATATATATATATATATATATATATATATATATATATATATATATATATATATATATATATATATATATATATATATATATATATATATATATATATATATATATATATATATATATATATATATATATATATATATATATATATATATATATATATATATATATATATATATATATATATATATATATATATATATATACAAATAAATTTGTATATATGTGTCGGCTTTCTCTATATCTCGACATGTCAGCACTAATATTTGTCATGTTACTAATATGTTTCATACAATATTTGCCTTTACGAATAGATATGACAAGAAAGATTATGGCTTTGTAGAAGTATAGAGTTCTTAGTAATAAATTGCTTTGGTTTTTGACGTAAGGAATATTTTGTTCTACTTCTAATACTTTAACGCATCACTATACAAAGACTTTTTTAAAGACCGGAGAAAAAACAGTTGTTTTCTAAAACATTTAAAATTTATTAACATATTTAAAAGCAACGAATTCATTTAAGTAATAAAATTTCTGTCAATAAAAAGCCGCAGCGCTTGGCATTTCGTTCTCTATAACTATCACGCTGGGAATAAACAAAGTGAAAGTACATATGTATATATGTATTTATATATGTATGTATGTATTTATGTATATATGTATATATGTTTGAATGTATGTATGTTTGTCCCATTAAAAAAAACCAGACATCTTTATTATCAAAACTATCTGTATCTACACTATGCGACAGTGTAGCGTATACAATAATATATTTTCTTATCACTTACGTCTTAAATCATTTGCAATCAAACTAACCTTCAAACCTATATCTATAAAGTAGAACTGTTAACGAGAGCAGGTTAAAGGGTGAGGCTATCTTAATTGTTACTGCCATTTGTGGCTTTGTTTATTACAAATAGATTTCCTTAGATTGTATTTAAGTAAATAATTAATTATATATGCATATTCAATATTTATACATTAACAGCGTGTGACCTTAACGGCGATTGTTGTGGGTTTGATTCTTGCTTAGGGAAAATAATAATTATTTTTAACCTCGCACTGGTATAGGTTAGGTATGATAAGGTTAGGTTAGGGATAAGTCATTATTGTCTCACAAATTGGGCTAAATTTGAAAAAATGAAATCTTACCTGTATCTATTACTGTGTTTTATTAAAAGAAGAAAATTTACTTCAAGGAAAAATTTCATGATGTTTCGGCCACATAAATCACAATGGCTTACGTTGTTCAATAGCAATATGTCATATATCGACTTAGAATGTATATTTATTAAATATGTTAAATTTTATATTATATATTAAACGCAAAAAAAAAACGTTTTTGAGTAGCTTAAATAAAATATACAAGTATTTAAGCAATTCATAATCTTTTTTAAAATCAAGACGTTACCGATTCACTTATCATTATAATTGCATTCAACAAGGCAAGAAAATTTAAATTTCCCTAACGAAAGCCTCATCTAATTTCACCAAATAAATTATAAGAAGATATTACTTATAGAACAAATCTCTAACTTGAACAATTACGAGTTTTGAGTTGTGAGGTAAAATGTTGTGAAATTGTATTCACGATCTCGAACTGATGCTAATTCAATTTAGTTCTTACCTGAGGTTTCTATTGAATTGCATTTAAAAACTTCAAAATGTAGCTTTTTGTTTACTAGTATTGTTTATAAGCTTTTATCTTTGTACTTAGCTTGGTCTTGAGCTTTTACACGTGGTCAAATGAAATAATTAACAGTAAATTGAAATAATTAAAGTGACGTAATAAAGCTTATAGCTTTTATAATGTGTAGCCTATAGCCCTCTTTATTGAATGAATTGACTTTCCATGACAAAAAAATACTATTTATTCAGTTTTGGAGCACTAGTTCTCGAGCAAATAACCAAATGAACACTTTTTTTTATCTTCACGCTTTATCCCGCATTTTGCAGGGTAGGCAGAGGGAACTGCAAGAACCATATTAACCCAGTGTTAAGATACTCCGTTGCTTAGTTCCTGCTTTCTCCGTCCCCGCTTTTTCGGCCTTTTTCGAGGCACTGCGTGTTGAGTAGCGGAACTCAACGACGCGCTTTGCCTAGTTTCCAGAGCGAAGAAAATGGAAACAGAAAAATCCACCTTCCCCAAGTGGGAATCGAATCCACAAACCGTCGCGTTTACAGGCAGACGCTACGCCTCAGCGCCACGACGGTCCTCATGACGGTCAATGAACACTCCAGATTGATTAAATTAGTATAGAAATAAAGATTGAAGTTTTCAAGGTTGAATATGTAAATGTTGCATATGTTGATTAATTTTTATGTACGTTTGTATGTAACATGATATCATCTAAAGGATTGAACAAATTATTATAAAATCAAGAAATACCTTTGCAAAGAGAGAACGCCAACTATTATTTACCTGCAAAAAATTAAAGAGTATAAATTAATATAATGTACATGAAATCACCAAAATACAAGACATTAAATAGGTCGGAGAGGACCATCGTGGCGCACAGAGGCGTAGCGTCTGCTTGTAAACGCGACGGTTTGTGGGTTTGATTCCCGCTCGGGGAAGATGGTTTTTTTATTTCCATTTTTTTTGCTCTGGAAAGTACGTTAAGTGCGGCGTTGAGTTCCGCCAATCAGCAAGCAATGCCTCGAAAATCGGCGGAAAGCGGGGACGTAGAAAAGTAGGGACTAAGCAACGGAGTGTCTTTGGATCGTATGGTTCCTGCAGTTCCCTCTGCCTACCCTGCCATGTGCGAGATTAGGCGTGAAGCTAAAAAAAAACTAACACATTTTTTGTAGCTTCTCTCTTTATCCAGCTCCTAGCAAAGTTGGCAGAGGAAACAGCAGGAACCGTGAGAATCTCGTATAAAGTCACCCCGTTCCCTGCTTCCCGCCTGTTCGAGGCATTGCGTGTTGAGTGACGGAACTCAATACTGCCTTTGCTTAGTGAACAGAGAGAAGACGCATTGCGCCACAACGTGCCTCGTTTATTTTTACAACGTTATGGTTCTGTGAGATCGTCATTTTTATATATAGGTAATTCTATCTTATATTTAAAAAAAATACTATAATAAATAATATTAAAATCCAAGTTAGTTTCTCTTTATTGTCTATACAATAAAGAGAAACTAACTTGGATTTTAATACAAAATTCAACTCAAACTTTTACTTTATATATGTACGAATATATATGTATTTAAGTATTTATATGTATGTATGTTTATATTTATATATTTATTTACTTTTGTTATTTTTATGTATTAAAGAATTTTTTTATACTTTACCTAGTATATTACCAATATTACACCCCTAAATATAATGGTGGCCTGGAAGAGATCACATATTGCACGTAATGTTAAATTATTAAAGTGTTATTTTTTTTGTAAATCAGTAACGCAAAGCATTATTTATTAATAATCAAGCATGAGGAAGTTCAGCGACGTATTTCTATAGTCTCTACCTACCGATTTGATACAAAGAATTTAAATCAGAACAATAATACCACGCGAAGGGGTGGCGTCGTCTTAAAAGCGCGACGGTTTGTGGGTTCGATTCCTACTCGGGGATGATGGATTTTTTATTTCCATTTTCGTCAATTTGCACGAAATGCGTCAGGAATAGGTGGAAAAAAGGGAACGGAGTGTCTTAACAGTAGGTTCCTGCGGTTACCTCTGCTTACCCTGCTATGAGCGGGATAAAGCATGAAGCCTTTAAATAAATAATAACATAACACACATTTTTATAAATCGGTTAAATGCATTTCGTAAGTCATGGGGTACGTGAATACTCTATACATCAATATGTCGATGATAAGATATAGTGCCTGATAACAGATAGGGCCCAACCCATCGACTTTACCTTAATACTTTATTAAATAAACCGCACAAACCAAATTTGTTCTTATTTTTAACACTTTATAGGATAAAATCGCATGACTATAATAAAAAGTATTTGATAAACATTGATAAGCTGTTTACACACAGATATAAATAAAACACGTTGTAAAATTATGATAGTGTTGCAATTTATCGATATTAAGAATGCATATTGAATAATGAAAACCTATGAAATAATCTAATAAAATTGAATGCAGCGGAATTTTAACCCACGGAGTAACACTTATTTTAATTATTATATAATACTGTATGTATATATATATATATATATATATATATATATATATATATATATATATATATATATATATATATATATATATATATATATATATATATATATATATATATATATATATATGTAAATTAAAATTCTACCAGTGTTTTCCATACCTACGTTCAGTTTGTTTTGACAACACGTCATGTGTTGTTTTAAGCGTTCGTTTTGCTATTGGATTTGAAATAAAATAACACTTTTGTAAGTTGTTAGAGCAAATTGTAGAATATTTTTTTGGTTTTGAACAAGTGCTCTGAAACATGTTGTAAGAACTTCCATAGACACAGTGCTTAATTTCGCACTTTGCCTTGCCTTGAAAATAATTTGAGTGAAATTGAACTCGTTGCGGCGCAGAAGCATAGCGTCTGTCGGTTTACCGACCTGTTCCTTTTATATTGTAAATCTAACTTTTAAAATTATTTTAACTTTCTTTTTTTTTATTCACATTCTACTACTACTCTACCATTGTGTAACTAATATTTTCTTAACACAAATACGTAAACATTCTTTGGCGTGTTCTGAAAGCCAGTTGAGCACAATTTTTTTTTGCAGGGTAGGCAAAGGGAACTGCAGGAACAATATGAACCTAGTGTTAAGACACTCCGTTTCTTAGTTTCTGCTTTCTCGAAGCAGGAACACTTAATAAAGTGTTAAGGTAAAGTCGATGGGTTGGGCACTATCTGTTATCAGGCACTATATGTTATCATCGACATATTGATGTATAGAGTGTTCACGTACCTCATGATTTACGAAATATATTTAACTTATTTATAAAAATGTGTGTTTTTTGAGCACAATTCACTTTACCAATGACGCGTTGGAACACCATAATTGAAGAACTCAACTAAATTTTAGATTAAAATTTATTTTTTTTATTTACTTATGAGAAATTAGAAAAAAAATCAAGTTGTTGAATCAACGTCAAAGTTGACTGTACCCTGTAAAAACGTCTAAAGCTACTCCAGATATTAAAAGTGACTACTGTAAATGGATTGTTCCTATTGAAAAAAGGAATATTACTGCACTCTTGCGTCTCAAAGCGAGTTATTACCGAGTGTTGTGAGGCGGAAGAGAACTACAATAAGTCATTTCATTTATTATATGAATGTAATAGATTATAGTTATTTGGTATATATTTTGTGTTTGCTGTACTCAATAAAAAAAATATTTATATTTTTTAATTTATTCCGCATTTACTAAGATTTGCAAATAGAAATTAGTGTCAGGTCGCTGAGTTCCCTGCTTTAGATATTGTAATTTAGTTTCTGAACTGAAGTTACTCTCTTCTTTCGGAGGAAATATGATATGAATGTATTCTCTCGTATAAGACTGGAACTGCAATTATAACGTATGAAGACGCGCCACAGTGAGTTTTAAAAACAAAATTTTTTTAGCTTCACGCTTTATCCCGCTCGTAATAGTGTAGGCAGAGGGAGCGGTTCCCTCTGTCTACACTCCACGTCGAACCTGCCTTCCGCGTTTCGAGGCATTTCGACGTTGCGTGTTGACAGGCGGAACTCAACGAAGAGAACTCAAGAAAACGGAAACAAAATAATCTTCGAGTGGGAATCGAACCCACAAGCCATCGCGTTTGTAGGCAAACACTGCACTTTAACGCCACGATGGTCCTTTTCCGGTATAGGTATAACGGTTCTGTTAACCTATATAATATTTAGTAGTCTATGAAGCAACCTCAGTGTAGGAAGGCCGTGCTTACTTGCGTGAAATTTAACGCAAGGAAAATTTGTCCAAGAAACTTTTACTTGCCTGTAACGCGACGGTTTCTAGGTTCGATTCCCAGTCGGGGAAAATAGATTTTTCTATTTCCATTTTCTTCGCTCTGGCACCTGGGCAAAGCGCGGCGTTGAGTTCCGCCCCTCAACACGCAATGCCTCGAAAAAAGGCGGAAAGCGGGGACGGAGAAAGCAGGGACTAAGCAACGGAGTGTCTTAACACTAGGTTCCAATAGTTCTTGCAGTTCCATCTGCCTACCCTGCCATGTGCGGGATAAAGCGTGAAGCAAAAAAAATAATAATAACAATGAATAAAACATACATACATACACAAACGAGTATGAACAAGGGGGTGAGTATTTGTATTACAAATATTTTTGCTACGTTATTTTCCAAGCATTCATAGGCTGATGGCAAACATTTATATTTGTTTTATTTTTTATGCCGGTTTTTACTATTTTCCTGTTTAACCATTGTGCTTCATGTTCTCCATTTCATGTGTTAATGGTTTAGTATAATATTTTTTATTATATTATAATTAATAAGTTGTTACTCAAATAAGCATTTATCTCTCTTATATATTTAAAAATTATTAAGTAAATAAAGAGTAATAAGTGTAAAACTCCTTAAATCATAGCCTCAGTTACAAGCTATAATTAAAAAAAAACTAATGTAAACATATTCTCATGATTAGTGTTAACTCTATATATAAATAGTATATGTGACTAACAATGGTACAAACCAAGTGTCTGTAGTGCTGTACATATATACATAACTCCACGTTCTATCCCTAGCGGGGTAGCAAAAGAGAATGGAGTGTCAAACAAAAAAGCTATATGATAAATAAAGAAAGGAGTATTTTGACACTAAAATCTAAATAGCAATAGATAAAAATATTATAATTAAATTATTATAGAAAACATTTATTAATTAAAAAATATTAATTAAGTAAGTAATTAGGAAAAAGAAAAGTTATCAACAAAAAATAAAAAAAATTCAAAACAATACCTAAGTAGATCCATCTATGCTGTATTTAAACCAATTAGATAGTCCCAATAGCGGGTACCTATACATCATGATTCATTACACACTGACACGGATTTATCGTTCTATGGGGGTTATAGTATAAGCGGTAGCTTTAGGCTATTATTAACGTCGTAATCACAGCGACCTATTAAATAGTTTAATATCTTACACTTAATATTATAAAGGAGGAATCGTGGCACATGGCACAGCGGCAGAGGCGCAGTCTGCATGTAAACAATACGGTTTTTGGGTTCGATTCCTATTCGGGGAAGATGGATTTTTCTGTTTTTATTTACTTTGCTCTGGCATTTGGGTAAAGTGCGGCGTTGAGTCCGTCACGCCACTGAGAATGCAGGAAATGGAGTGTCTTAAAACTAAGTTCTTGCAGTTCCGTCTGCCTACCGTGTTAAGTGCTGGATAAAGCGTGAAGCTATGAAAAATATATTAAAAGATTGTTTGGTTCAATTTGGTCTAACATCAACATGTTATAAAAAAATATAAAAGTTATTAAGAAAAAAAGTTATTAGATGGCGGAAATAAGCGCCATGGATAATCAAACTTAGGTAATATAAATCAAACCCACAACCAACGTTCAGATATTACACTGAGTACCAAACCGTAGGATCAAATAATAGTATTCAAATAAATTTATCATTGAAGCAGTCCATTTTATTCCTTTCTCAAGAACGGCATTCAATATTTGCTAGATTTGCTTTGTAAATTTGTATTAAAACGGAGATATTGTGGCGCAGCGGCACAACGGTTGACAATAAACGCGAAGGTCGTAGGTTCCGTTCCTAGGGTGAATGATTTTTTTTAATTTTCTTTGAAAATAACATTGAGTTCCATCACTCAACACAAATATGTCGAAATATGGAAAACGGAGAATTAAAAGTTTTTACATAAACTTTTCTATGCATACCCCGCTACCTATATTACCGACCTATTTACATATACAAGCGTGTTCTCTGCTTTATAACCGTATGTAGAAGCAAATATAATTTCCTTTGACAATACAATACAATTGAAAGACACATAAAATATTAAAATTAAATACAAATTATATTTAAATAATATAATATAATAATTAATAGAAATTACAATTATTCCTGCAAAATAATGCATTAAACAAGCAAATGCTCCACTACAACGGTTACCTGTTTACTTTGTGTTAGTAAATTTAATACCGTGGGAGAGCCTTGCATTTGCACGAATGGGCCGGCTTGACCGGAGTGATACCACGGCCTCACAGAAAACCGGCGTAAAATGACGCTTGCGTCGTGTTTCGTCGCGTGAGTGAGGGTACCGGAGGCCCAATTCCCCCCAACCCCCCTCCCTTATGATGGAGCAGTTTAAAAATCATCTACCCCAGGAGGGTACCAACTGCGCTAGCGTTGGAGAATCCCTCTCTGGACATCCAGGCTCAGGACTCAACTCAGCCGAGCGTGGGTGTCCAGGCCGCCCCGCGAATTCTGGGGGGGGCAAAACCGCGCTAAATAATTCCCGGGGCAAGAGCGGACTTTACACGGCGTCCCCTGCCACACTAGTTGTGGAGTTTTGCAACATCAGGGGCTTACATTCTAACATCAATGCTGTCCACTACCACCTCGAGACAGTAAAGCCGGCTCTGCTCTTTTTGACTGAGACGCAAATATCGTCTCCGGCGGACACCTCTTACTTGCATTACCCTGGTTACAGTTTGGAACATTCCTTCGTACCAAAAGCAGGTGTGTGCGTGTACGTTAGAGTATCGTATGTTAGCTCACGCCTGCCTCAGGAATCTTGAAGGTAGGGACCTCTCCATCTTGTGGCTACGTGTAGATAGCGACGACCACCCCCGCATCTGCGCTTGCCTCTACAGGTCCCATAGCGGTGATGCCGAAACCGAACGACTCCTTGAGCACGTCCAAATGGCTACAGATTTAGTGCAACAGCAGACCCCTTCCGCAGAGATCGTGATACTCGGCGATTTTAACGCCCACCACTGCCGAATGGCTTAGTTCACGCAAGACCGATCACGATGGAAGATCTGTTCATGACTTCGCCCTGGCCTATGGTTTTACGCAGCTGGTTACAACGCCCACGCGAATCCCAGATGTGGAAAACCAGGAACCTTCACTGTTGGATCTTCTGCTGACTTCCCACCCCGAAGACTACACCGTGTCTGTCGGTGCTCCTCTAGGCTCCTCTGACCATTGCCTTATACGGAGTGTGGTGCCACTCTCACCCTTAGCGCAACCACGCTGTCCACGAAGACGTCGAGTGTGGCACTACAAGTCAGCAGACTGGGATGGATTGCGATCCTTCTTTGCGTCCTACCCATGGAGTCAGGTTTGCTTTGCACTGGTTGACCCCAATGCCGTTGCTGATGCTATTGCTGATGTGGTGCTACAGGGTATGGAACTTTTCATTCCAAACTCTGTGGTCCCTATTGGTGCCAAACGCCAACCTTGGTTTAGCCGATCCTGCAAAATTGCATCTCGCAATAAGTGGGAGGCTTACCAGGCCTGGGCGGCGGCTGCAGCAACGAAGGATGTGAATACCAGTGACTTAAAAAAGAAGTTTAACCACTCCATCCGATCCTTCAAAAGAGACATTGCTAGGGCGAAGTTCTTGTACACCTCCAGGATTGGCGAGCGACTAGAGCGTCTTCCGTCTGGAACTCGTGCATTTTGGTCCCTCGCTAAAGCCGTCCAGGGAAATTTCTGTACGCCATCTCTACCACATTTGCTCAAGGGAGATGAGTCATTGGTCCACGACGCAAAGGAGAAAGCCGACCTCCTGGGCAAATTCTTTGCGTCCAACTCATTCCTGGATGACAAGGGCCAAGACCAGCCGATAATACCACGGTGCAACTTTGTTATGCCGGACATCCGATTCCACCAAAAAGCAGTGCAGTCAGCAATGCTATCCCTGGATGTCCACAAATCGAGCGGGCCCGATGGAATCTCTCCCATTGTTCTAAAGACATGTGCTCCGGAGTTGGCACCGGCAATAACGCGACTTTTTCGGCTTTCCTATTCCTCTGGCGTAGTCCCGTCTTCATGGAAGACAGCTTTAGTGCACCCGATCCCTAAAAAAGGTGACCGCTCAGATACGACCAATTACAGGCCAATAGCCATAACCTCATTGCTCTCGAAAATAATGGCATCCATTATTAACAACCGGCTTCTACGGTACCTTGAGGATCACCAGCTGCTTAGCGATCATCAGTACGGCTTCCGTCAGGGTCGCTCGGCTGGTGACCTCCTAGTATACCTGACACATCGTTGGGCACAAGCCATCGAGAGTAAGGGCGAGGCTGTGGCTTTTAGTCTGGATATAGCGAAGGCCTTCGATCGGGTTTGGCATAAAGCACTACTTTCAAAGCTACCTTCCTATGGGCTTCCTGAGAAATTATGTGAATGGGTCACCAGTTTCCTAACTGACAGAAGCATAAAGGTCGTAGTCGACGGCGAATGCTCCGATCTCATGTCCGTTAATGCTGGTGTCCCGCAAGGCTGTGTGCTATCACCCACGCTGTTCTTCTTGCACATTAATGATATGCTGCAAATGAGTGGCATTCATTGTTATGCGGATGACAGCACAGGTGATGCTTTATACACCGGCCGCGCCAACATTTCTCGGGAAAACGTCATTGAAAGCCGAACCAAACTTGTGTCTGTAATTGAAACTTCGTTTCAGGAAATATCAGACTGGGGTAAACTAAACCTGATCCAATTTAACCCCAAGAAGACACAAGTTTGCGCGTTCACCGCTAAAAAGCTGCCATTTGTCGTATCGCTCCGTTTCGAAAGCACTCCTCTAACTGCCTCAGCCAATATCGGAATTCTTGGCGTCGACATATCGAGCGAAGTCCAGTTTTGTGATCATCTGGAGGGTAAGGCTAAATTAGCCTCGAAGAAGCTCGGGGTGCTCAATAGATCGAAACAGTATTTCACGCCGGCTCACCGCCTGCAACTTTACAAGGCTCAGGTTCGGCCTCACATGGAATACTGTTCACATCTTTGGGCAGGGGCTCCCCAGTACCAGCTTCTCCCTCTAGACCGCATTCAAAGGAGAGCGACTCGAATTGTCGATTGCGAAAAGATTTCTGACCGGCTCGACTCCTTGGCACTGCGTAGAGATGTAGCCTCGCTATGCATTCTCTACCGCATATATCATGGGGAGTGCTCTGAAGAACTGTTCGGACTGATCCCTGCCGCCTTTTTCCGTTATCGATCTATGCGACAACTCCACCACCCCCACCACCTTGACAGTTGGCAGAGTACAACTGTACGATTTAGCAGAAATTTTCTGCCCCGCACCACAAAATTGTGGAATGAGTTGCCGCATGCGGTATTTCCGGACAGATACGACCTGCAGACCTTCAAAAAAAGAGCGTATTCCCATTTAAAAGGCCGGCAACGCATTTTGTAGCTCCTCTGGTGTTGCAAATGTCCATGGGCGGCAGTATTCACTTACCATCAGGTGATCTGTCAGCTCGTTTGCCACCTATATTATATAAAAAAAAAAAAAAAAATTAGCTAACAAAGTATATACACGTATATTCAAAATTCATTAATAAAAGCTACCCAAATAGCTTTTGGTTGCAGCTTTCTGTTTTAAAGTGGCAAAAATTGAGATAAAAAATCCTTAAGTTTTTTTATATGTACGACCACATACTGTTTTAAGCATGTTTTCTTTTGTTGTAAATTTAGCCTTTTTTTAAGTATGTAAGTTATGGGATGTTATTAGGCAATAAAAAAATATACAGATACTAATATATATAAATAGTTATAATAATATATATATATATATATATATATATATATATATATATATATATATATATATATATATATATATATATATATATATATATATATATATATATATATATATATATATATATATGTATGTATATATATATATATATGTATATATATATATATATATATATATATATATATATATATATATATATATATATATATATATATATATATATATATATATATATATATATATATATACATATATATACTATTTTAAACATTAAAAAACCTTAAGTTTCATCCATCCTTCTAAATGCATCTTGTTATTATTGCAATATAATGCCCCTTGAGATAGAGCAGATGCTATAAACTGGAAGCTACGATTTACTTCCTAGATACTTTAGAGTGCCTTAAATTTCAATTTGTATGGTTAGAAATAGAGCCATTTATTAAACCAACGTCAGGTGTCCATATGAGTAGTTTATTATCTTGTCACAAACTACAATATTCTGTATTTTTCTTCGTGAATCTCTTACGTTGCTTCGTGACTGATGTATAGACTGCATATTAATTTTTTTACATATTGGACAGTATAGGTTAGATTGGAGCATGAGATAATTCTGCGAAATTCCAACGGAAACGGGAATAATGAGATATTTAGTAGGTAAATTTTATGTATCAAACGAAAAGAAATTGCTTATAACCCCTCGTTCGTTGTCAATAAAACAGATTTGATTAGAGTAGTCTTAAACACTAATAATAATAAAGATTTCCTTCATTTATTTTTTATCCGTGATACAGATATAGAGATAATGTATACGGTCTTAGCGTGTTATCAAAACACACTACATACAACAACTAAACAAATAATACTTATATAAAAAATTATATTAAAAACATACTTATATTCGTTCACTTACAACATACTTAATAATTTGAGGAAACAAAATTTTTTCAATATCTTTTACAAAGTGAGCACTAGTGTAGTATAGTGGCTTTAAGTAGACAGCGAATTGACACCGCTATCACCATTCGAGCACGCTGCCCTAAAAGTGGCCCTCGATTTGATAAGAAAAGTGCTCGTATTGCCTATACACGTACACATTGACCTGATTCTGTTATTACATTTCCCTTATTATTTATAGTAACCTTGTTCCTGATAGTAGAAGAAATGATGTAGTAGTCTTAAGTAAATTTACGATCATGATGAAGATGATGAGTCAAGTTAGTGTTAAGTCACTCTAACCACTGCTTTTTATTGAGTGGCAGATCCCAGCATTGTGCTTGGTCTTGATGTTGTTCATATACATGGAGCAGAATTAATACATGAGAGCTTGGGCGAATCAAACTTATGAGCCGTCGCGTTCACAGTCAAGATTCTGTACTACATTGATATTTTAAAATATTTAATATACTAAGTTGAATAAATAATTAATCGTAGATAGGGATAAATATTTTCATTAAAACAAATATACAAATTATAACATATTTTTTACTTTTTTAATAATGTAACTTGAAACTACGTTGAATTTGAATCTACACAAACCGTGTCCGAGACAGACCTGAAGAGAAATTTCATTAGTAAGTACTATAATACATACACACATATATTCACGTTTTATCTATAACGGGGCAACCAGAGAGAATAGAGCGACAAACGCTGCGATCGTAGAGATCGCCTACCTCTTTCGCCTTGCCCACTTTCATTAGCCTTACAATAACAGCAAGAATATTAATATTGCTTAGTTACCCTAAGTCCTGCACACGTTCACAATGTCACATGTTATCGGCTGTATACACTGCTAATCAATATTATAAAGGTTTTGACAGATAGCGAGCGTAAGCGAGTAAAAATAAATTTCTGTTAATTTTATAAATAAGAAAGAAGTAAGGCAACCGCAGCGTTGAGTTCCGCCACACGCAAAAGTCGGAACGGGAGGAACGGAGCTCCCTCTGAAACCCTACTATGAGCATGATAAAGAAAAAGGCAAGTAAGTAAGTACTTGTCAAGTAAATTCGAAATTGCCAAAATAATATCTCAAAAATATTCATCTTCGATCAGCAACAAGGATGAAGCAATAAAGTAAATTGGGTCAATCTTGTAATATATCATATACCTAAGCAATAGATCTAGCTCCTTTCTTATCAAATCGAGGGTCCTTTCGGGGTAGCGTGCTCAAGATGCGATATCAGTGTCATTTTCCTACCCACTTACACACACTTGATGTTGCTGTGGGTTAATTTGGAAAAAAAAATCAAGAGTGTCAATGTACCAGGCTTTTGTTATATTATTTAAAGCTTTTTCGTTGACAATTTTATCAAACGATCAGCTTTAAGTTATGTAAATAAATGCTGTAATACTCTGTACAAATATTATAAGTAAAAAATTGTTATGCTAACATACGATTTTAATTGACTAAATTGTGTTAGACAGCCTATTTATCGATGTAGACCATAGGCTATATTATATATGCTAGGCTATATATATTATACTCCGTCAAAGCTGTCGATGTTACTCACTGTTAAGAGTTACCCCGTGCACTTAGAATGTGTCAAGTGCCTTATAGTTCCTTTTATTTTAACTTAAATAAAACAGGTAAGTATATGAAAATAAAAGAAAAACCTTTTAAATTTATTTACTTAATATTAAATAAATTTATTTTGCAATATAGATAAAAGCGTGACGAGCTTTAAGGCTTTGTTGTATCCAAATGCGTTATTGGGTATAATTAATAACAATGTAATTAATTAAGCCATTATAATCCCATAGCCATATAATTATTTAAGCCATTTCTAAAACGAGTAAATTCAATTAAATGAATTTTAAAATTATTTACGATGATTTTTATTGCAAATAAAATGAAAAGCATAACTACTTATAACAATCCAGGGTACAATTGACAATGTATATACAAAGATGCAGGCTTCATATCGTATACGTTAAGTCTATAAAATTATTAATAGGTTGAAAAATTTTTTTGGTGTGGTTTATTTTAATTAGATAGAATAATAAGTGGAGATACACTGCTTAATTTTAAGTTTTCTAATATCTTTTATATAACCAAATATATGTCGGTCTTTCAAGAGTTATCAATAAAGAAAATATATCTGTAAACATTGTACGTGTAGTATATTTTTGTATCAACGAATCATATCAGCGGTTCGAAGCCGGACCAGTTGTAAGTCAATATTCGTTTCATACAACACAATATTCATTTTAAACTTTTTTTAACTTTTTAAAATTTAATTCTATTTTTATGATTCCTCTATTTAACAACTGAACAAATGTTAGTTTTATTCAAATATATTTGTTAACTGAATACATAGCTGACAAAACAATAAGTAAACCGTTCAAAATAAATATAAATACACGTTATCTGTGAGAAATGGTTTATTAAAAATAATCCTTTTTGATACGATATATTTTTGTATATTAAAAAAAATAATTACACACACACACATATATAGCTTTACGCTTTATCCCGCTCATAGCAGGGTAGGCAGAGGGAACCGCAGGAACTGTTGGAACATAGTGTTAGAACACTGCGTTCGCCGCTTTCAGCCTTTTCAAAGCATTGCGTGTTGAGTGGTGGAACTCAATGCCGTGCTTTTGCCTAGGTGCCAGAGCGCCAAATAGATTTACAAATACCTAGTTAATTGTTAACTTCTAATTACATCTCACGTAAGATATAATCCCTATGCTCTAGGCCTTAAATCTAGACACTAGGTATCGTGTGTATAGGTGCGGTACCACGTTTTACCATACCACAACAATTCCCAATGTTGGAATCGAAGTCACGACCATCGTGTTCACCGTCCAAAACGGACGTAATTTTTTTATACATTCATAGACAAAAAATGCAACATAAATTGGATCAATAACAATTACTCAAATAATTAACTTCCTCTAAGCTTCTGTAATACTCACAATTATTATTGTATGTCATTTCTAACACCGTAATGGTACATTCTATAAAGGAAACAGGAAGTCATCGTATATTTTTTGTCATTTGTTATAGACATTAGTATATTAATTTGACATTAAGACGTTATACAGTGCAATGATCTTGAACAACATGCTACTTAATCGTTTTCTAAGTGTATTTCTCTTACTTGAAAATAAAACAAAATACATACATATATAATACTTTACTCGCATTTAACTTTCAAAAGGAATCAAGATTATAATGGTTCTTTATTTAACTGGAGGATGACGTGTCAAAAGGGCTTCAGCTTTTACTGTTCTGAGGCTTTTCTCATATTTTGTTAGTATATAATACATAGTGTCTATTCACTACAATTTTCGTTTTTCACTTTAATTGAAGCTGATAAAATTTAATTTAACCACTTTCTTTTACCAAAGCAAGAAAACCAATCATTCTCTTAAGTGATAATAAGCAATCATTATGTTTTCTGCAAGACTCCCACTACATTACAAAACGATAAAAATGAATGTAATAAATAAACCTTAGAGACTATAATTTTCTCTGTTCTTTCCAAAATCCCTCTAAAGCGTCCATACTTCAACATATTTTTACCTCCCACACTTAAATAAACTTCTTCTATGCAGCTACTGTCTAAAGAGCCCTTGTGCTTTGTACGCGACCTTCCTCCAGTATCATTGACATTGTGTTTTAAAAAGTCATCCGTGGTCTCCCCATCTTATCTTACCACTCGGTAATGCGTTATACATCTTTTATCATTCTCTGAACATGTCCAAGATTGTTTAGCTCATTTTTGCCATCAATGTTATATAGGTAATTTTTTGTATAAGCCTCTAGATCAAGTGTGGGAAACGAATGGGTCTATGTAAATGTCACATTACCATAATACTTATAAAAATGGTTTCATTCGTTTAGATATACATATATACAATAATTCCCAAATTTATTACATCATAATAAAAAAAAATATTCCACATTCGCGTAATAAGCTCCAATCACAGCAATTTATGTGCAAATGTAACAACAATCCAATATCGAGCACAAAAAATCGGGGACAACTTGAGAAGTTCAAAAAAAATACTTGGCAACTCTTCAGTTATTCAATTAGAGTGAAAACACCAAGTTACCAATCAAAGGCTGTTCTTGCAGTCTTGGCTTAAGGCTCCCACAAGTCCGACCAACCCCATTAATTATACTGTACTGTACAAACAAATCTTGTGATAGTTTACTATGGGTCAATACGTTCTGTACCCTCATTTAGAACCAGTATTTAGTCATGATTTTGTTATTTGAAGAGTGGGGTATAATGTATGGGAAAATATACCATCGTTTGTCTAATCCTTTAAATTTACTTTAAATTAATCATTCGTCGGTAAAGATAGTGAAAAACCACTACTTATTATGCTATTGCTTTATGATTTTGATGTACTAATATTTTACATACAAATTAGTTACTATACTTGCTAATAAAAATTTCTAGTACATGTTGCTGTTTAAACCAGAGATCTCGTTAAATTTGAACCTTGTGGCTATTTACCTGGACTTTATTTTTAAATAGATGACATTCAATATTTGTTTCATTATCTACGTTAGTCTAGAAAAAAGACCCTAAAATAATATGTACCTATTGAAAAACATGAAAAATAAAGGTCATGTTTATCAATAAAAAATATTGCTATATTGACTATATATATCGAAAATAGGTAATAAGTTTCTATCCTTAGAAATCTAACCTTATAAAATGAAAAAGAAATCTGGCATTTAATAGGAGGAAGATTTGCTTTTACAAAATTTACTTTAGTTCTCACCACAATAATGCTAGACACATAGATTTCTTGGATCGTTACAAATTGAATAGTTTAAAATTCAGACGGTTTCGAGTTTACTAAACAAATGTTAGAATTTTAACATTTTAATAAAGGAACGTAGGATACTATTGTTTTGTGGAAACGTTAAAAATTTAACAAACACCAAAAAAAGACAACGAAGGTCAAGTAATATCCAAGATATAGATAAAGAAAGATCATCGTAACGATAAGATTATATATTTCTTTATAACATAAAAACGTTTCATTAAGTAAACCGGCAGTAGTCTATCTACTAATTTTTTTTTTTTTTTTTTTTTTTTTTTTTTTTTTTTTTTTTAGCTTCACGCTTTATCCCGCACATGGCAGGGTAGGCAGAGGGAACTGCAGGAACCATATGAACCTAGTGTTAAGACACTCCGTTACTTAGTCCCTACTTACTCCGTCCCCACTTTCCGCCGTTTTCGAGGCATTGCGTGTTGAGTGGCGGAACTCAACGCCGCGCTTTGCCCTCTACTAAATAAAGTCTGCCTTTAAATAGGTCTTTAGGTCAAAGGAATATATTTCCTATCTGGAACTTTATCAGCAAGAAGTTAAATAGCTCCTTAGTATTTGGTATGAGATGACAATTTTTTCACCAAAATAAATTATATATTTTTTCTTTTTTTTTTTACTAATCGTAAGAGTCCTTTTGCTTTGTCTTCTTAAATGAGCAAGTAATTAAAGTGAATTCGTTCCTCTATATATAAATATAAAGCGCTATTTTATTTCAATACTCTAGTTCTATCGGTGTAGAATTTTATATACTAGAAATTTACTCTAAGAAATTGCGCGAGTTGAGAAAAAAAATCAAAAGAATATAACGCATGAGTGACCTCCGTGAATGGTACCTCATTATCGATAGTGACGATTGCAGTATTGCACTGCACTATCTGTACAAATGCGGCGACCGTGAGACAATAATTATTTAGTGTTTTTATATTATCATTATATATAACTATACAATTGTAGGATTTTCAATGTCTGGTCTTAGATTTCTATTTTATTTAAGAATATCTTTCGGGGTATCTAATAATAACTAAAATAATGTTTTTAAATGATTATTCAACAATTAGCAGCTACTTTTTTTATGATTTTTTAAAAGTGTTAATCCACACTAACAATAGAAAAAGTCCTTTTTTTAGCTTCACGCTTTATCCCGCATATGGCAGGGTAGGCAGAGGGAAAGGGAACCGTGGGAACCTAGTGTTAAGACTCCGTTGCTTAGTCCCTGCTTTCTCCGTCCCCGCTTTCCGCCTTTTTCGTGGCATTGCGTGTTGAGTGGCGGAACTCAACGCCGCGCTTTGCCTAGTTTGCCAGAGCGAAGAAAATGGAAATAGAAAAATCCATCTTTCCCGACTGGAGATCGAACTCAGAAACCGTCGCGTTACAGGCAGATCTTGCGCCTCTGCGCCACGACGGTCAAGAAAAAATACTTAAAGAAAATATTTAAAAATTTTAATGCATGCTTTAAGCTAAACGCATAGCTTAGTGGTCAGAGCGCTGCCACGGTTTGCAAGAGGTGCGTCGAAGAGGTGTGTTCCGATCTTCAAAACGATATTTTACCGTAGTCACTCAAAAATATTCAGTAGTTCCAAAGAGTTCCGATGATATTACAAACAAAATTTAATACGAATATTGTTTTTTTTTAATGAATAAACGTCAAAAACTTGAAACAGTTTAAAATACAGCTTAGCCAGTCCTTCGGTTGTCCTTTGAAAACGGTACCTGAAGGGTATAAAAGGTGACAAAAAGCAGGGATATAGGGATTTTCTACTTTGTATCCACCTCACGTAGACCAATCTTTTAAAATTTCATGCGATATATCGAAAAATCGAATGCAAATGAAAGCACTTTGTTGGTACGTTACACTATGTATGACGACGTGAAAATAATAAGAGAATATATATATATATATATATATATATATATATATATATATATATATATATATATATATATATATATATATATATATATATATATATATATATATATATATATACACATATATACGTATTACTATAGTATGTTACTCGGTAGAGTACTCGGTATATATATATATATATATATATATATATATATATATATATATATATATATATATATATATATATATATATATATATATATATATATATATATATATATATATATATATATATATATATATATATATATATATATGTATATATATATATATATATATATATATATATATATATATATATATATATATATATATATATATATATATATATATATATATACACACATATATACGTATTACTATAGTATGTTACTCGGTAGAGAAGTTAAAAAGACCAAGTCCACTGAAGCGCCGTGCGGTACATTTTAAACTTATAATGGTTTTGGAAGCTTGTATTAGGGTTAAGCTTACTATAATCTTTTGTAGCGTAGTGTATGATAGAATAGTTACTAAAATGTGTTCTCTCAATTCGACGATACTTTTTTACGGTATATATTTATTTATATACTAAAAAGTTTTAGGTCCGCATCTACGCAAAGGCAGGGAACCGTATTAACTCAGTGTTAGACACTCCGTCCACTTTCCACCCTTGGAGGATGAGTGAGTGGCGAAATTCGACGCCAAACAGCGAAGAAAATGAAAATTTTTTATTCTGATCTATTGGGATTCGAACCCATAATAAGTCACGTTTTCAAGCGGCGCTGCTGCGGAACGACGATCCTAAAGGAATTAGTCTATTTTTTTTATATTTATAGTCGACCATTAATATATATAGTTAGAAATATATAAATTTACAAAAATGCTTAGATTAACTAAAATATTACAAGGTGGTTCTAGGTTCTTTGTTCCAGCACTAGGTTAACAGTTATAAAAATGAAATAAAACATGTTCAAAGAGTAATCTGTTTTGGAGATTATTAAATAAAACACATACTTACACATTTTCTAACTTAATAAAAAGTGGGCCATGTTGATAAGTTTTAGTGTCAACGCCATAGTTTTCATTATATTGCTTCTTGGCATTTTGCCTCGTCGTCCTAGATTTTAATGGGAGAGTATTTTTAACATAATTTTCTCAAAATCTAGAAATATAGATGTACACAGAATTTTCTCTTTTCTATCACTACTTCTAATACCTAATAATCGATCTGTAGTTATACCACTAGTGTAGAAACTTTCAAGAGATAGGTTCTTTAGTAAGTAACATTGTAAGATATTTAAAAATTAGGTACAGACTGAAGACATATATATCTCGGTATTATCTCTCCAGAGAATCTGCAAATATGCCTAGAATAAGTTTGTTTTAGGCCCTATAACGACAGCGTACTTAGTTCTAAGTATATTTTCTAACAAAATAGACCTTTGATTTTCGCAATTGTTATACATTTTAAATAAAACAATTTATTCAAACGGATTATTTGCGTATATTATCATTTTTTGGAAACTCGACTATAATTTCAATACTTGAAATACGAATTTTAACTCACAACACCGTTATTACGTGTATAATAAGTTTAAATTTCGTCAATAACTCATAAACTGAGCAAAATACCAAATATATGAATTTAAAGTTATAATGGATTTTGTATTTTCTAATATAGGTACCGTTTTGTACTAGTCAGCCACTTCCGGTAGAATATTAATATGAAATGTTCTTGCACCCCTTGCAACTAGAGGACCGTGCGAGAATATTTTAGCCTAAGTGTTATATTTCATACAGGTGTTTCTCGATAATGGTTAAACATGTAACATGTTTTGTTTTGTTTAAAATATATTTCATATTACGGGGACGAAGAAAGCAGGAACTAAGCAACGGAGTGTCTTAACACTAGGTTTATATGGTTCCTGCAGTTCCCTCTGCCCACCCTGCAATATGCGGGATAAAGCGTGAAGCTAAAAAAAATCCTATTAAATTTAGTATTGTTTCAATAGGAAATGATTTTTTAATTGAACTTTTTCAGAAGAAGCTTTTTGAAGTCAAAGTCTACTACTAGCTCTAATACTAACTTAATTTAATTGAAACTTTTCCTCAATGCTACTTTTAGTCTGTGGACAGTGATTTATTTGTACAATTTCTGCCAAGTTTTTTTGTTACATCATTAAGTCAATTCTACAAACGAACAAAACACCAAAAGTATTTTTCCGAAATTCTCTTCCTTTTGGTTCGTTATATATGTATGTATGTATGTATGTATATATATATATATATATATATATATATATATATATATATATATATATGTAATATATATACATATATACATATACATATATACCTACTAACTTCTTAATGTATTTGAATAGAAATAAATGACTAAAATTAAGATGAAAGAGAAAGAATCAGACAATTTACTCAATGTTACTCTAAATAATTCTTATTTTTTTTTATTAGCTTCACGCTTTATCCCGCATAGGCAGGGTAGGCACAGGGAACTGCAGGAACCATACGAACCTAGTGTTAAGACACTCTGTTGCTTAGTTCCTTCTTTTTTCCGTCCCCGCTTCACGCCTTTTTCGAGGCATTGCATGTTTAGTGGCTGAACTCAATGCCGCGCTTTGTCTTGTTGCCAGAGCGAAGAAAATGGAAATGAAAAAGCCATTTTCCTAGAGTGGGAATCGAACCCAGAAACCGTCGCGTTTTCAGGCAGACGCTTACGCCTCTTCGCCACGACGGTCCTCAACTCCTCAAAGTCTTATATCCAAATCAAAAAAGTCCTTAAGCTTTCAAACACAGATAAATTTATAAAAACTTGTATTGAACAAAAATAGCAAAAGTTCACACTATGTAATGTCTAACCCGGAGACATCTCAAAGGACCCACTGGTCCTACTTTTACAGGAAAAAGCATGTTTTCACCAGCAACTTGGGACATTGTCAAGACATTGATTTATTTTCCAACTGCCCAAAGAACAATTAGCTGAAGTTTAATTGAAAGTTTTCTATTTTTGCTTTCTATCGAAATTTAGGCTGGAGTCGGTTTAATTTGGCTCATTCACTTAAGTAATGTCATTTGGAAGTAGATTAAGGACGAATTAATAATTAATATACCACCTTCGTTATTTTGCTGTTTCTATATTTCTGTCCGTCACATTTTGCAAATGTAACCAAATATATATATATATATATATATATATATATATATATATATATATATATATATATATATATATATATATATATATATATATATATATATATATATATATATATATATATATATATATATATATATATATACCGCATAAGAAAAGTATATGCTATATAATACATATTTTATACTGCTATATATTTTTAAAGCTTTCAGGCTTTTATTAGGTGCGCAAAAAATCTGATCATTTTCCTCGTTCCTAATTCACGCCAGCAAAAAATGTTAGTCAGCGTAACTTAAGTAATCTACGATGCTAGTAAATATAGTGGCGTGGTTTCTGCGAACATTTAAGTTTTTTGGCGCATGTTAGGCGCATGTCTACTGAAGTTTTATTTCACTGTCATAACAAAATGACAAATATCTATGTACATAGCTTATTCATATAATATACACACAAAAGACTTGGATAACATAGTGTGGACAAAATCAAAATTGACAATTAATAACATAATTTTTTATAACGTTTTCAGACACTATTTTTTTTGCAATTTTTAAATATTTTGAATTTAACATCGTTGAAAATAAGAAACATGTCTAAATAAACAAATATATTTATAATTTTGATGCATTAATAATTAATCTATTTTGAGTACAGTATGTACAGTAAAGTTACAGTACAATTCAACCAGTAAGTATTTATTAATATTGAGAATATTAAATAAAATGTCAAATGTAAATAAAAAATATTTAAAACCTACATATTAATATAATGAATCACGTTGACCATTATTTATAAATAATAAATAGTTCGATAAAGAAACGTTTTCGTCATCACTTATGCTGTCACAGAACTGTGTAGCTAAAAATATAACATTTGAATAGAAATTAACGATTTTGTTAAACCACGTACCTACACGAATAAGGAAAATGTCTCATTTTACGCCATATTGCATATATGGAGAACCTCTTGAAAATATATAAGTACTTAGGTATTTATATAGAAACAACGCGACCCTGTTAAAATTTGAAATAAATTGTTTTTTTTTTATAGCTTCGCGCTTTATCCCGCACATGGCAATGTAGGCAGAGGGAACTGCAGGAACCATACGAATCTAGTGTTAAGACACTCCGTTGCTTTGGTGCCTGCTTTCTGCGTCCCCGCGGGGACGGAAATAAATTGATCTTAAAAAGTATTTTACTTTATTTTTTTTTTCAATATTATTTCTAACAAATACTTAATTAAAAATAAAAAAATATTAATTTTATTCACGTGGTCTATTTTTTAGCATAAAAAAATACGCATATAAAGCTGCAGGAAGTTTTAAGTATTACTCAATGGAATGATTAGTACGCAGTGACACGTTTGTGTGGTTTTTTTTATTTGTATCTGGTGTGAGTCATATGGTCAAGGATTTTTGAAGTATGCATTGACATGAATGGTAATAAAAACGATTTTTTGTTTTCGATAATTATTTCTGTTATAGAGTTGTTTTGTGTGTATATAATGTATATAATGTATGTATGTATTTTGTGTAAATATATATATATATATATATATATATATATATATATATATATATATATATATATATATATATATATATATATATATATATATATATATATATATATATATATATATATATATATATATATATATATATATATATATATATATATATATATATATATATATATATATATATATATATATATATATATATATATATATATATATATATACATATATATATAAAACAACACAATGAAGAAGAGCTAAGAGGTCACGTAAAAAGAATGACAACTAACTGATAGCTTGTAATGAAGTAGCTAATAGCAATGAACTAATAGAAATATGTAAAATTCTTTGTAGGTACTTGGCTCCTGCTCTCTGACTAACCCTATAGGAATAAAGGGGTAAATGAATATACAATTGCAAGGAATGTCGAAATAAATTTTGTCCAACGATTTAAATCAATAGCAACATATACATATAGAATTGATCAAATAGATCAACATTCATTGATTTCGTTTTCACATACTAAATTAACAATATAAAAAGTATCCGATGAACGAGTTTTCAACTAATACCTACCTTATACAGATAGACATATATCAACTACTTATACCTCAAATGTAACATAAAGCAAATATTAAGGTGCTCCACAAATATTACTTTCAAAGTAAGTACATATAAAATGAAATCGGTCCAAAAGACCGGAAATACAGCTTCTTACCATCGCTCTCATACGAGAGGTCAAGAAATGCTTTAAGTTATGAAATATTGAAACGTATCAATTCATACGGTTCAAGAGGCAATATTTCTTAGGAAAATATTATTTATTATATATAAAAAAACCGGTTTAATAATATTTGTGTAGGCATGACAATGGTGGGCTATGACGTCATAATCCTTGTCGACTTTATACTTTACTTTAGTGGGCATTTTCGAACGATTATTGTAAATATTTATAAAAAAAGGTTATTGCGCTTGATTAAACGTCACAGTATTGTGAATATAAGCGAATTTTTATTAACAACAAGGATTTGTATGTCTGTTCAAAACGAACTGACGAACGAACGAACTGTAGAAAATTCGATTTTAACATGCTTATAACAGGGTAGGCAGAAGAAACATAGTGTTAAGACACTATGTTTTTACAATTTTCGACCAATTTCCATGATTGACTGACTGATAAGATTTCCATTGCTTTTTGAAGATATATATTTATTTAAAAATAAAAATAACCATATCAATGATAATAGATAAGAGATTACATAAACAACATTTCCAAGAGTAAATATAACACGTGAAAATTTATTCATCACGTTGTTTCTTATAATTTATGCTAATAAGTAGGTTACTTGCATAGATTATAGTGCAATTATGCCAATCGCGTATCGCTCCATAACTGTTGAACTATTCGAGAGTTACATACCGGACCGTAAAAAGGTATTTTACTAATTATATATATATATATATATATATATATATATATATATATATATATATATATATATATATATATATATATATATATATATATATATATATATATATATATATATATATATATATATATATATATATATATATATATATATATATATATATATATATATATATATATATATATATATATATATAATATATATATATATATATATAGATATATATATATATATATATATATATATATATATATATATATATATATATATATATATATATATATATTTACGGATATATCTTATATATATATATATATATATATATATATATATATATATATATATATATATATATATATATATATATATATATATATATATATATATATATATATATATATATATATATATATATATATATATATATATATATATATATATATATATATATATATATATATATATATAATAATATATCTATTTCACAAACTTATAACAAACGAAGTCTTTCTTTATCTAAGATATATCAGTGGTTAAAAAAATGATTTCTATGACCACTGAACGAAATCTTAGATCGACGAAATAATGAACTGTGTGAGTGAAAAATT